>JAQHUG010000216.1:3352297-3377161 GCA_028555095.1 Dicrostonyx torquatus
TCTAGATCTCTCAGGTGTGCTGTTAATTCACTAATGTGTGCTTTCTCCGTTTTCTTTATATGGGCACTAAGTGCTATGAACTTTCCTCTTAGCACTGCTTTCATAGTGTCCCATAGGTTTGGGTATGTTGTGTCTTTATTTTCTTCCCTGACCCAGGGGTGGTTCAGTAGTTGACTCTTCTGTTTCCATGAGTTTTTAGGCTTTTGGGGGGTAGACAGAGAGAAAGGCAGTAGTTACATAGTTATATCTTCAGAAGAGGGACAGAAAGAGAGCTAGCAGGCTGCAGAGTAGGTGGGAGATCTGCCTTTGAGGAAGTGGTGGGGAGGTTGGGGGTGGGCAAGGCTTATCTCTTGAAGGGACAGGGTACCCAGTTGACAGACCAGGCCAGCAAATTATAACACTCTCCTCAAGTTGTGGTGGTGTTGTGGTTTGAATGTGAAATGCTCTTCTTCGTCTCATATACTTAACGCTTGGTCCCTATGGAGGCAGCACTTTGGAGGCCGTATGTTACTAGGAGTATGCCTGCGGATGTTTTACCTAGTCCCTTCCTCCTTCTCTGCTTCCTCAGGCTCCTCATGTCCCCAATGCCACTATGTTCTCCTTTATCATAGGCCTAAGTCAAGCAGTCAAGTACTGTAGACTGAAACCTTGAGCCACCGGAAATCTGCCGCTTCTCAGGCTGCACCTGCCAGGGGTTTTGTCACAGCGACTGGAGAGTAACTGAGACACTGTCTGAATATAAAGTTTTCTTTTTCTCCTCGGCTGGAATTGAATGCATTTTCATATCTAATTTTACTGTCCCTTCTCAAAGTGTTTTCTCCTTATTTCCTAGAGTATGCTGGGCCCCTCTCAGTATATTTATATGCCACATTTCCCAAGGTTAACACAGTTATTGATGTGTTTAAAAGCACAGTCAGAGCTTATGATAACTGAACTCATGTGTTTTTAGACAGCTGAATTCAGCTTTAATAGCAAAGCTGGAGAAAAGTACCGAGGCTTTCCACGTACCCCTTCCTCTCAGTCGTTCCTAACTTGCATCACCACCATCCTTTACCATAAGGGCTGATGACACTGGCACAACATTAGCACCAGAGTTCACACTTGGTTTTAGCCTCGCACAGTGGTAGACAGATGTGCGATGATATGCTACCACTGCAGTAGGATAGAAAGACATTTCTCTCCCTCAAGTCCCTGTGGTCCTCCTATTCATTCCTAGGCTTATTTCTATTTTGATGCAGTTTGTTTGTTAGAGCCCACAAGACTACACAGTGAATGCACCGCTGACAGACCAATAGACAGATTCGCGGGAAGTGCACACATCCGCATCCACATGAAGAACCTATCAGTAGTGCTGCGGGAACACTTACTTGTCTTTTGGAGAAGCTTCTGTCAAGTCTGTAAAAACCTTGTGAAGCCATGATTCTCCCCTCCAAAATGGGATTCATTTCCCAAAATCCTCAACAGTGTTACTTCCTCCTCTTGCAGGGGAACTGGAATGACCTTTCAGTTCCTCCACACCAGGGGGCCTTAGAGTAACAACAGTCACTCTTTGTTCCAATAGTCAAACTTACCTGGAGTCAATTCCCCACAATTGCCCTTGCTAACAGACAAGAAAGGAATTACAAAAGGATATGGGTTAGTCCAGGGTTCAGGGATGTTTAGTAGCTTTATCTAATGGTTTGGAATTCCAGGTTCTCCCCTTGGATGCTGAGCCCTTGTGGATGGTGTCTTGCCCTTCCTGGAGTGCTGCTCCGTCAGATTTGCTCTTTTTGTGATTCTGAAATGCATATGATAACATTGTTTTGCCTATGAAATTTTTTAAACTGTGTCTGTAAAAACTAAAAACCTGGCAGAAATCACCCCTTCTTCTAACTGTTTCTTCACTCCCTGCTCCCCCAAAAGAACATAAAGAGGTAGTGTGTTTGACTTAATTCATTTTTACCCTCAGAACTTTGCTTGCCATAGACATCCTGTTCTGAGCCCTGAGGGGGTGCTTAAGTTGGTATCCAAGCCCGCCCCCCAAAAAAACTATGTCTCCTGTATTTGGCGAAGTCTATAAGGGGAACTGATTATTGTTGACTGAGTTCTAAAGTGCCTTGGGTTCTGGGATTTAACGACTGATAAACTTACATGGTGTGATACTTTTATATCCTCATCAAATGTGATACGTCTCCAAATGCTTAGATATGTACAAATCTAGAGAGAGTCGGGGAACGTGGGGTGTTTCATATATACATATGCATATTCTATATCATATTGAAAGTACTCAGTATATACGCCCAGGGAAACATTATGAAACTACCCCCTTTTTCCTGTAGCGGGGAGGAGCACATTGGGATGAATACTGCTGCTTCCCGTGGCACTTTTCACTTTTCAATTTGATTCTTGGTCAATTCCATTCTCTCTCTTTTTCCCAGACAATCACACCTGGGCTTTGCTATTGGGCACAGCTCAATCTATTTTTCATTACATAAAATCCTTTAAAGGTATGTTTGCCAGCGTCTGTTTCAGTAAGAAGTGTCAGCTAATCGTATATAGGTCAAGCAAACATCATCTCATAAAATCTAAAAGATTTGTCAGTATGAATTTACTTGAAGTGTTAATAGTTTAAAAGTTAATGCATTTGTTCAATGCAGAAAATGTATTATGTGAAAATTGCTGAAGTAGGTTTCCAGCAAATGACCAGGTTTAGGATTAAGATGAAATCTAATAAATCATCATTGTAGGATCAGAAGAAAAGACAATTTAAGCTGCATTCTCAATTTGCAACACTAACATAGAATTAGAAAGGATGACTGATCCATATCAGTAGATTTTAACTCAGGGTGACATTCAAATCTGGAATAGCCGCAGCAGAGTTGCCATGGTGTACGAGAAAGATTGGATGTTATAGGCCTCCTGATTAAGACTTTATTTTTAAGCCTGGCTCATGCACTGTGTGTAGTAATTTGGATTTATGAAGGTCCTCGCCCTGCCCAGGCCTCCTGAGAGTGGCTAAATATGCTTTCTCTTCTGCTCTGCTCTACTCTGTGTTGAACTTTTACCTTCCTTGGTAATTTATCTCCTAGCAGGAACTCTGGGAGCTGAGCCTCTAGTGAGCTCCTTTGGTGGACATAGGCACTGCTTGCTGTTGAAGGAATTAAGTGGATCCTCTGTGACCCCCTTGGCGAAGTACTCTTGGAAGCTGTTCCCTCTCTTTCTCTGGACCTCCAATGAGCTGTTTCCTTTTCTAAGTTTGCTTCCGATCCTGTCATTGTAATGTCTTACTATAAGTGTTATGAGTTGGGCATCCTCTTAGTAAACCATCAAAATTGGAGTGGTTTGGAAAGCTCTGGTGTATGTAATTAACAATAAAGCTTGTATTAATTGTGAAGCCATTGGAATACTTCTGAACCCTCAAGTGTGTGTGTGTGTGTGTGTGTGTGTGTGTGTTTGTATATGTATATAATTGCAAAGTTTGAATGTAAAATTAAGAGCATGTATGGAAAACCAAAAGCTCTCCATAGCAAATTTAAATCTCTTATTTCTTATTGTCACAAGGTAGATACAGGTGAGAATCAAATTTAGACTTTTGAAGACATCAAAATAGTAGAGCAAAGTATACTCTGTATTAATAGTATTCTTACACTGATGGATAATGTGTGACCCCAAAGATGCTAGATTAGAAGAGGCCGGGCTGTGGTGGCGCTCGCCTTTAATCCCAGCACTTGAGAGGCAGAGACAGGCGGATCTCTGTGAGTTTGAGGCCAGCCTGGTCTACAAGAGCTAGTTCCAGAACAGGCACCAAAGCTACAGAGAAGCCCTGTCTTGAAAAAAAGAAAAAAGAAAAAAGATGGACAGAATTTAATCTGCAAAACTTAGATACCTGAATTAGCCTTAATTGCTCATGTCATACTGGGTTGACTTTCCCCATCCCTGAGAGTCTTCAGTTCTCAGTCAGAAACCTCTCCCTTCTAATCTAATGTCAGCTCTCATGGGACTGTCCTTCATTGTATCTCTTTTCCTGTAGGGTTGTACCTGAGTTGGATCCCAACATCATCTACTATGATAGAAAGGTTTCAAACCTGGTGCAAAATGAGACAAGCTGCATACACTTTAAGAGAATCATCAAGTATCAGATTCATCTTCCCTTTGTCTGATCTATTTCCAAGAAGAACGTGTGACTGAAGGATGCTTGGGTATTTGATAAAAAGAGGAGTAATCAAAGTTTCAAATAACTCACACTTGTGGACAATAGTCAACCCAATCAGGATTTGAGATAGTGTATTGTCTTGTGTAACTAAGAGTGATAAGGATATACCAAATGAGATAGGTCAGCTCTATGTTAAGGAAATCAATATACTAGATATGTTGGAATACTGAATAAAATTCAGAGAATTAGGATTATGGGAATGAACCTAATATTTTTAACAATTTGCTAATAGAATATCTATTATTTCCACAATCTTAGAAGATATAGTTGGAATGCATATTATTATCAGTAACTGTAGAATTTTAAACCTGGTTTTCTGAAAATTTAGGAGTCAATATAGTACAGATTATAGATAATTTATAGCTTCTAGATTTTCATCTCCATCACTAATGTACTAAAAAATGTTACATAGTGGTATAAATTTGAGCTAACCACTGAACCACAGGAACATTGCTAAAGACTAAAGACTCAGATATCATGATAAATTGCCAATATTTATGTCTGGTCATCAGACAAAAAGTATGGATGCAAGATAAGCATTTAGCATATTTATCATGAACTAAACTAGAAATGTGTTAATTCACATCACCATTATAATTGTGTTATTTTTATTGTCACAGTTAAATATGAACCCTAATATCTGGTGCTCAGCAACTGATTTATCACTCATGCTTCTCCTGATCTCAGTCAGAAATATTTTGTGTAGTTGGGCAGTGGTGGCACATGACTTTAGTCCAGCACTCAGGAGTCAGAGGCCGGCAGATCTCTGTGAATTTGAGGCCAGCCTGGTCTACAAAGTGAGTTTCAGGACAAGACCCAAAGATACAGAGAGAAACCATGTCTTGAAAAGCCAAAAAGAAAAGAAAAAAGGAAAAGAAGAAAATCCTCTGTCTATACATAATACTGCACATTCTATGTCTAGCCCTGGAGTTGCTTTTTCTTTTTCCTCTCTGCTCCTCTCCTCCTCCCACCACCCCATGGTAAAATAGTTGGAAAGACCTTGACTAATCTGGCCAGAAATAGAGTATAGTCAGTAAATTATCACAATTGTCCATAACATTTGATGGCTTTACATTAATAGGAGTTAGCAATCAAGGGGTCACTAGTCCTCTCTATACCTTAGTGAGACCTGTACTATAGGGATAAAAATATAGCTCAGGAGATTTGGAAATACCTGCAATATGGTATATGTTGATTGATCTCAATTAGAGGGCTTGATGAAGATTCTGATGAGAATAGGATGGAAACTGCCAAGGTTGTTTTACATTAGGGACCCCAAAACAGAACATTTTTCCTTGGCCAAAATCAGAAAATATTCTTGGTCCTCTTGACAGTTCTATCCTTGACAAAGGCTAGAGATGTGAAAATGTTTAAACCAAAACGTTATTGCCTCTTCCATGGTCAGAGGCTAGACATGCCAAGAGAGGCTTATTCTCTCAATCTCTTTTCCCCAGATGAGTACCCTGTGTGGATCTGTATGTCAGGACATTGTGGAAGCTGAGGGCTTCTTGGATACTTTGTGGCTAGGCCTACAGCAATAACCAGTTTATTACTCTTCCTGCCTTCATCCAGTGCTTTGGGATGGTCTTTCTGTATGCAGTGAATATGTGTTGCTCTCATTGGTTGATAAATAAAACTGCTTTGGTCTATGGCAAGGCAGGATAGAACCAGGTGGGAAATCCCACTGGAGATACAGGAGAAAAAGGGTGGAGTCAGGAAGACACTATTCAGCTGCCTAAGGAACAATATGCCAGGAGACTGGTAATACTATGGCCATGTGGCAATACTTAAATTAATAAAAATAGGTAAGAGGTAGCTAATAATAAGCCTGAGCCATTAGCCAAACATTTATACTTAACATTAAACCTCTGAGTGGCTGTTTGGGAATTGGCGGGCAAGAGAAAAGCATCCAGTTACAATCCAGTATAAAGCCTTATTAACTCCAATATGCATTCCCTCAGTGGGATCTTATTTCTTGGTGCCCTCTCCTGCTTAACAGGAACCATGACACCTTTCTTTCAAGCTCCTACTTATGAATCTGCAGTAAAAATCCCAGTCTAAACTTGCCTACCTACTATCTGTGGAATTTCATTTATAATGCAATAATCTGAGGCCACTGCATCAGTGCAAGTTTTTTATGGCTATGAATATCAGTAGTACCCTAACTCCTAAATTAAAGTCTCTGTTGTCATCAAGGACCACTTTCCTCTATGAATCCTGCTTTGCTAATTCCAACATGGAAGGAAGTGGCACACTGACTTAAAGTTTCATAAGAAATATGCCATTTGCCACTTTTTTCAATCCTTTTGTCAGGTGACCTGTAAGGATACCATTATATGTGGATCTCCAGGAAAGAAAGGACCCTACAACAGGTTCAGGCTATAATACAAGCCCACTGCTCTTTAGGATTTATGACTGAAGAGGGCAGAGGATAAAAATGGTTACTCTGGTCCAGAGGCAGAGGATTGCCACTGATACTCACACTAAGCATCCATTCTCCACTCTTCTCTAGCTTGCTCTGTCCTTCTGAAGCTTATATTCATTACCACTATGAATACCTCTTCAATCTGGCTTCCCTTTGGGCTGAAATAGTGAGAAACACCATCAAGAGTAAGAAGTAAAGATATGGAAGAAAATGTACATTTCTTAGTTCCCTTCCCTCTGGGTTTTACCTTGACCTTGTGGTACCCTCAACGGACAATGTCTTCTCCATGATGCCAACTGCCTCTCTTCCTCAGTGCTTGGCAGCAGTGATAATTCTTCTGCTGTTAGTCTCTGTTTACTTCTTTGGCTATGTGCTTCCTTATTGCTTGCTTATTTTATGGTGAGTCTTTGTAAATGCACGCAGTTCAAATCTCTGGATTTCAGTGTGCTATCTGTTTCTGTTATGACATATTGAAAGGCAGTGAAACACAACGTAGGTAGCCTTCACTCATCTGAAGGGAGAGAAGAATAGTGTGACAGTTGGTCCATTTGGAAACTAGAAGTAAAGGACAAAG
The DNA here is from genome assembly GCA_028555095.1 of Dicrostonyx torquatus. NCBI lineage: Eukaryota > Metazoa > Chordata > Mammalia > Rodentia > Cricetidae > Dicrostonyx > Dicrostonyx torquatus. Next base: position 3,359,489 of record JAQHUG010000216.1, read on the forward strand.
ACACAGACTTGTGAATAGTAAACAAACAGAAAATGATTTCCATATGTTGAAGTGAAAGAATGTAAAGTATTGTAGATAGTGAGCAGGGTTTGACCTTAATGAAGGCGCAAAGAACAGTCTATTGAAGCAACACAGGGTGTGTGATAGATCAGGTTAAGGAGAAATATGGTGTTGCTGTTATCATCACCATCACCACCACCACCATCATCATCATCAACATCATCATTATCAACACCATCATCCCCATCACTATCATGTTCCTTAAGGTTTATATTACTATGATAAAACACCATGACCAAAAGCAACTTGAGGAAAAGTGACTTTATTTGGTTTTTACTTCCACATCACAGTCCATCATCTCAGGAAGTCAAGGCAAGAACTCAACAAAGGAATCTGGAAGCAGGAACTGAAACAGAAGCCGTAAGAGAATGTTGCTTACTAGCTTCCTCCTCATAACTTGCTCAGACTACTTTCTTGTACAGCCCAGGACCACCTGCCCAGGGTTGGCACTTCTCCAGGTAGATGAGGTCCCTCCATTTCAATCATTAAGAATGTGATCACGGACTGATCTTATGGAGGAATTTTCTCCGCTGAGGTTCCCTTCTCCCAGATAACTATAACTGTGTCAAGTTGACAAAAAAACTAGCTAATATGATGACTTTCATCAATTCTCACCATCACCAATCCTTACTGTTATCAAATTCTAGCACCATCGATTATCACCACCACCACCATCATCAATTATCACTATCATCATTCATCACTGTCATCAACTCTCATCATTATCATCACCATCATAATCCACAGCAGCAGTAGCAAGTACCTTCATCAACACAAAAATAACAATAACAATGTGTCTAGCAGATATAATACTATCATTAAGATTACTGTATTTCTGTATGTGACAGAAAGTAACTTTCCACTTTAGACAAAGCCAAAATTGTAAGATTAGTATGGGAAAATGGATATTTGAAGATATAGAAAAGTAATAAAGTGAACTTGACAGAAAATGGAAATAACATAACATAGAATCCTCAGATGACAGCAAAGGTTTTGAAAACTAATAAAAAGAATTCTCACTGAACCACAAATATTTGGTGACTTTCTTTTGTATGCCAGGCTGATTCCAGGCACTCAGACAAATACAGAGGCTATATCAGTGAGCAGAACAAGCAGGTCTCATTTTTGAACTATCTTTATCCATGGCTGTGTGAATAGCTTGCAGACAGGATTATTGTTCTTAGGATTCTATCTCTTCTTGGCAGTTAGGTGGGGCAATCGAGTACTATTTCCAAGTGCCAGGTTTCTTAACTACATTATCCCCCTTTTAAATCTTTATTTAATCATTGAGGAAGCATGTTTCATTGATATGAGCACATATGCTAAAACAGCAGGACCAAGAAAACAGCACTGCTCTCATTCATCCAGGTGAGATGGCGGAGAAGGAAATGACTGTGGCTGGACTGTAGCATGACATAAGACTTTCAGTTCAGCACAGCTCATTTTCCCCTCAGTTCTGGCCTTACTGTGTAAGTAGAAGTCAAGATTTTAACAGATTTAAATTAAGATGCATTCCCTTTGGTAAATGATCAACCGAGTGCATCATTACTACACCAAAATTCCACTTCTCTCTTACCTTAAATAGTAACCCATCATATATATGAATCTTAGAGTAAAATAGTAATGAAACAAACTACTTTTGGATTTGTATTTTTAATGTTTTAAATTTGAGAACAGAGATAGGAATCCTATGGTATCTTAGAGTCACTCTAAGCTACTATACTAACTATAGTACCGTAAGGTACTCTTTTACTATACTAAGTAACTATAGTGTACTAAATTGCTTCAAGTAACTATAGTCCACTAAGATACCTTAGTTTTATTTTTGGATATTATTTTTACATTAAATTCTTAATGACAGTAAGGAGAGTTAAAACAGAGCCTAATCATGTGTCTATTTCTTTCTATTTACTAACTGAAGAATGAAATAGTAAGAAATCAAAATCTTCTGCACTAAAAATGGGCAGATTGATGGGATATCAGCTGCCAGGCAACACTGATGGACTGGAGAACATTCCCTATGGACTTGGAGGTACTGGTTAGGTCCTGCATATTAGCAGAGACATAAGATTACAAATTGGTGACTAGTAGTTTTCTGATGTAACATTCAACTCTCCAAACTACATTTCTTCCTTCATCATCAACTACTATTTTTTCTATTAATTTTTGTGATTGTGAATATTTAATTTGAATATTTTTTTCTTTCATTTTGCTTAACTTTAAAAACTGGAAGGCAAGTCATTTTGAAATGTTAAGGTTTATTTAAATGCATGGAATTTTACATCCACATTTATGCAAATTATAAAATCTGTGTCCCCACAGAAGATAGAAATGTATGTTGAATTAAACTATGTTTTCATTTTGATGGCGGTTCTGGGTCAAGACTGTAGGTATGCATTTTGATATGACTATTTAAAATTCACTTAGCATTTACCAAAAAAAAAATCTAGCTAATAAATCTCATTTTCCCCAGCCAAATGCATACAAATATTAGCTCTGATTTTCTAGCAAGTATAAAAAAAGTAAGCATTTTTAAAGTCTTTCTCTTAGATAGCTTCAGTCCAGAATTATCTGAGGGGGTCACAATTAGGGGATCATCAAGGTGAGACTAGCCAGCAGTCATGATTGTAGGGATTGTATTTTTTGTTGTTTGAAATAGGAAGGTGTGTGACCCGTCCAGCATGTCCAGTTATTCAGGGTCTGAAGAGGCTGCTACCTGAAAGTCATGAACAAGAGAAAGGAAGAAGACCAAGCAGAATATTCAGTTGTCAAGGTCTTACTTTATTAGGGAACAAGTACCAGTATATATAGCTCCGAAATGGGGAGCTTGGCTGGGGTGGGGGGTCGGGACTTAGGGCAGTGAGCAGGAATTGGGGGTAATAAAATTGCTAGCTAGCACACCTGTGTAAACAGAAACATTCTTTTGTGGATAGATAACTTTGGAAGAGGGGCTCTCTGCAAACATCCTTAAAACAATGGTCTCAGTATCTTTGTTAGCTTCCTAGAATCAATAGCTCCAGCTGGCTCTGTTAAACATTCTAAGTCATAGGTCTTTGCTAACCTCCTGCTATACTATTTTAGGACAAGGGTCCCTGACAGGTGTGCTCACGTGGGTGGTGGCAGGAGGCCCTGGGTTGTTTGAGAAGGTTGGCTGAGCTGGAACCAGAGAGGGCAAGCCAGGAGCAGCCTTCCTCCATAGCCTGAGTTCCTGCCCCGACATAGGGTGGACTGAAACCTGGAAGCATGAACCAATGGGCATAGCAACAGAGAGCGAACTGGAATGCTCCTCCACTGTTCAAGTAAAAATAAAGTTGAAAAAACAACATAGAGTTGCTTTATATACACTACATATTGGTGATTTGTCTCAACAAACATTAAATAACGTTAGCATGGCTCTCCCTCATGTTGAGAACTCTATTTTAATCAAAGTTTCCAACAGGCTGTTACTGCCTTAAGGTAGAAGTGTGCAAGCTTCTTTTGAGATACAAATGCCTAATTCTGTGTAAGGATTATTTAACCCAAGGAGTTCCAAACAATTCTTAGCTTTAAACTCATACTTTAGTATTATTAAAATATCATATATTATCTGTTAATCATCAGAATTGCATAAATTACTTAGTATACTTTCAAAGAGGTCTTTGTTGGTTTCTCGATTAATTTTGAAGACAGATATAGATTTTTAAAATATGTATTTTACTTTTTAAATTTTATGAAGGCAATCTAGAACAGGTCATGCTGATTTACATGTATATTAGTGTGCTTAATATTACTGGTAATTATATTTTATCTTAATCTGCCTTTCCTTGAAATCCTGAAGAGTTCTATTGTCCTTTTCTGAATGCTTCTACCTCCCCCTCCTCCCCTTCTTCTCTTTCCCTCATCCCCTTCCAGAGTTACCCTTCTTGTTTTCCACCCTCACCTGCTCCTCTAGCTGCTCTACTGTGTGGGTGCTAACCTTAGAGCCTGCATATGCTAAGCAAATCTTCTGCCTTTTAGGGTATCACCATCTATCCTGTATCCTAAAGAGCTCCCAAAGGATGTCCCATGTTGATGACAGAAAGGGCAATGCATGCAGTTCTAAGAAATCACTACTAGCTTTCAATGACATATACATATGCATTATACATGTATATATGACTTAACTACTGTAAAAATATCATCATCCAAGTACTGATTTATTAATAATTATAAAATCAGAGTCTTAGCTATTGTGCTGAGAAATATTTACCTTTGAGAAAGAAGACTTTCAATTATCTCTGACCTTTGAAAAGAATTTCAACTGGCACAAGCAGTTTCAGCCCCAGTGCTCCTTCCAGCTACCATGACAGACATAGTGAACAGTCACTTCACGTGGGAAAGTATGCAAGCATAAGATGGCTGTCTTCTGGGTTTAGAAGGACAAGGGACCAAAGCAAACTCAGGTTGGAAAGCTGTGCTTCATGGAAAAATAAAAGCTAAATCAGATCTTCTGGCTGCTAAAAATGATTTTATTAAATGTTGGCTAAAGAGGCATTAAGCAATGGAACATGAAATCTGAATGCAAAGGTCAGCATGTTCTTCTGGATGATGCTGTAGCTGCCATCGTTAAAGCCAATTGATTGCCTCCGTGGTAAATTAAGAATTAGCTAGTGCATAGCTAATACATTTAGATTTGCTTGTGACATTGTATCCGATTCCAGTTTCTTGCAAATTTCACTACCAGTAGTCTCCAGCCTCAAGACCAGACTAGCTGTTTTCTGGCTATGAAATCTTGGGAAATGATTATGATTATATTTCACATGTGATGAATTTCGAATTTTCCCACAGTAGCTAATAGAAAGTAAAAGAAAGCCGGTTTCAGAAGTCAGTTTTCACAGGGAGAATTGACCGTGCTGAAGGAAGGGAGCATTTGCAGCAAGACTCACAGGGGCTGCATCAGGAAGCAGTACCAGAAGGACATTCTGCACAGACTTGGTGTTTGGGAGCAAGCAGTCAGGAAGCTGCCTTTAGATCTGTCAGAGTGAATGTTTACGGAAGAAATCACGGCATACACATATATACAGATATGGTATACCTCCATATCTGCATATCACATACATGTATGTGCGGGAATGTATACACGTATGAAGAGCTACTATATGGGAGAGAGCAAGGCAGTATGCTGCTATATTAAGATAATGAACTTGCTTTTTTCTTTCTACTTAAACTTTGGAAATTGTGTCTTAAAACATTTGTACTTTGTAAAATGGGACAGTTTATGGTAAGAGATAACTCACTTCCTGAAACTTTCCATTCCATAAATAATGTCAGTAGTTTAAACATTTAGCTAGCAACAAAATGAGATGGAAGATTTTGACAGGAAATATTATATGACTCATTGGACAGTCAGAGAAAATTAGTAAGATGCCAGTTCGTCATGGTGCCATTTCAGATAATACAGAGAGCAGGACATTTTTAAACAATGATGACAATGCTGGCACAGCCTAAATTAAACGTCTGAAGACATAATATATACAACAGATGACATTTATAGACTATATATATATTTTTTTAAAAAGTAACTTTAAAATACGTTACCTAGCCACTCTACAAATGCAGAAATGGGTTTTAGCACCAGAATAAGCTCATTAATGGAATACAAATACAAGGACATCCAGATAATTTATAACCACTGTGTCAAAGTATATTAGCTTATTTGTTCATAAATCAAAATATATTTATTATCTATAAGGTTTCTGTCTTATGCTACACACTGGGATTAAAAAAAAAGAAAATGAAAGACATCATACCTGATCTCGTTTTATTTACGTTAAAGTTCTGACTAGTAATGAATAAATAGGCAAGCCTAAAGAGTGAGCTGGCATGTGTTTTCCTGTTGGAGAACAACTGAAAGACACTGCATACATGATCTTGAGACACTGTTCTTCAAGAGAGATGCAGATGATAACATACAGTGAGTCAAATAAGAAACGCGTGACATCCATACGTACGTTGCCTGAGCATGATGGCTGATCTGGGGCTCCATTTAAGCTTTCTGCTGTACCAAGTGAACTCTGCAAAGTATGAAGTATTTATGACAGGGTTGAGAAATACGGGATGGGTGTGCAGTGTCATGCAGAAGGGGGACATGAATGGCGCAGCTGGAAGAACTGAGCCCTACAGACAGCCTAAGTCTTGTTTCTTGTTCATGCAGCCTGCCAGTTTATTATAAAAACATGGCTCCAGCTTTTGTGGCAAAGTCTTCATTTTAAAACTAACATAATACATTAACTCCAGGACAGATAAAAAATGTCTTAAGCAACCTCTATTCGGGAGGTTAATCACGGGACTTTAAGCAATGTCAAACAAGTGTTGGGTATGAGATGACCCAGGGGCTGCAGTCATGTCTCCTGAGGATCAGAACATTCTTTGTGGCTAACATTCTTGGGGTGTGATTGTGTTAATCCTGATGAATGAAAACTGAGACACCAGGACACTTCCCACACATGGACACTACCCCACGGTCTGTATTGCATCACTAATGGGCTTTTCTAAAGGATATGGGAAGAAATACTCAAAATGGAGATCCAGTCTACTGTATTTGAGAGGATTAAAGGGCCATCTTCCCCTAAGACTAGTTCATAGCCTCATAAATATTCTTAAAATGACTTTGAAATGTACAATATAGAACCCACCCTTCTGATACCTCCCACTTGGGCGTAGCACACTCCAGTCTCCTATGGAATGCCCTATTTGCTTTGCTGAATTCACTTCTGTTTTAACTATCTTCACCTTGACCTTTTCAATTAGAAGGAAAAACTAGGAGACCCTTGTAGGATTGTACTGTAAAGACAGTGGGGTTGAGTAGTTACTAGTCTGCATAACTGATACTCTGATAAAAACATAATCAGAGTTTAAACATGATGGCTCTTCTTGGTTGTCACTTCGATTGGACTGGGGCTTGACTAGGTGACATACTTCTGGGCAGGCAGGGTATTTTCCAGAAGGATCAACCTGAACTGGGCAGTGCCTTCTAGCAGTACCTCTGATATGAAGAGATCTGGGCAAAGGCAAGGTTATTTCTTCCTATCGACCTTTTCTTGCTGCTGAGTACTTACTTCTACCCTGCTATTGCTGCTGCTCCTGAACTGCAACAGAAGCTGTCTTCTTTGTTTGCCTGCATGGAGAGAGGACAGGAAATTCTCTAGCGATGCCCCAGGCCTTCTTCAGTGTCATAGTGGGAGGGCTGAGGCATTCAGACTATGGATGGAGCAGCCACTAAGTTCTCAGTCTCTTCAGCATGCAGATAATTTGCTTCCCAGAGAGTGCCATATAAGCAAATCTAATATACTCATTCTGTTGGTTCTGTTACAGTACTGAACCTTGACCACAACAGTAAGGTAAAAGCCAGTTATGGCAGGTAAAAACCTTTATGGGAGCATACAAAAAAATAAATAAATAAACATTCATGCCCTACCCACTGCAGAAGAATAGATAAAACTCCAACAAAGATTAAGCTCTCAACTGAACTAGACTTCCTATATAAAGGTCAAGACCCTGATGGTAAAAGAATAGAAGTAAGCCACATGTTTTGATGAGCTAAAATTATTATTATTATTATCATTATTATTATTTTTTGTTTTGTTTTGTTTTTTTTTTAATCGAGACAGGGTTTCTCTGTGGCATTGAAGCCTGCACTGGAACTAGCTCTTGTAGACCAGGCTGGTTTCGAACTCACAAAGATCTGCCTGCCTCTGCCTCCTGAGTGCTGGGATTAAAGGCATGAGCCACCACTGCCCGGCAAGCTAAAATTCTTGAATCTACAAATCTCCCTGATTGTCAACCTGCAGAAATAGCTGGCTTCTTAGTATGATGTGCTGGTGTTTGACCATTGGCTGCAGATGGTACAGACAAGTCTGTTCCACAGAATGACAGTCACTCCTTCAATACTTGTCCTCACTCAAGCAGTGATTAAGTTATTTGCCATGTACCCCATCTGGATCTGTAGGATAAAGCAGAGATGGCAGCCATGATGAATTACTGGCTGTAGAAAACTGGTACTCACAGAAGCTAAGGAAGGAAGTTTGGGATAATAAGGTTTGTATATAAATAGGGTTTTCACAAGTTCAGATACAAGGTATTTATTAAATAAACACATCTTTTCCAGATGCATGGAATTAATACTACAAGAAAAATTTAGAAAAAGTCTAAACCTAGGATCATAAAAAGGTTGTGGATCATACTAAATAATATTTTAAAAAAATGACAGCTCTCAAGTAAAAAACTATGGATGTTAAAGATTAAAAAAAACATCGGCAAGTAGGTTGGAATGTATTTAGTAGAGTAATATGTTACATAAGATTAAATAAACCCCAAAGTCTATTTCATTATGTACTTTTCATGGTGTAGTTTACAAGCAAAGTGGAGTTAACTATGAGAGGAAGCTAAGTTCAGCAGTGGCTCTGCTGTCTGGGACAGGCTGACAAAAGATGTTTTTGAGATCCTGAGTTTAGAAAAGGCTATGGGATTAATAGAACACCCTCCCTCCAATAGAGGCCAGACTGCAATATTTAGCTCTGTTAGCAATTACTGTAATGAGTCAATGTGGCCATCAAGTGGGTATGACCTTCAGAGAATTATGGAGCTACAGTGGCTGGCTAATATTTCATAGTGTCTCTTCGGCCACAAACAAGGACATTGTTCAGTCTGTACATTCAAAATTAAGGAAAGAAGATCATGTTGTTGAGAAAATCTCATTTATAATTAAAAACACCAGCAAAAGAGAGATGGGGAGAGACAGAGAGAGATAGGGAAAAAAGGAGACAGGACATAAACTCCTGTGCCCTGTTTCTGATCTTGCATCTTGACATTGGCTTTATACAGGAGCTAACTGACTCTGGTGGGCGATTGTTAACTTAAATTGGGGATGCGAAGACAGATTTATTTCACTTTCAAATGGAACATAGAAACACATATTCCTGCATGGCAGGACAGCGAGCTGAAAGCAAGCAATCGGGTGTCTAGCTAGTACAGTTTTTAGAGAAGCAAGAGAAGCTGCTTTTCTTCTATTTTAATGTCCCCTTCCTGCCCATTGTTGGGAGGTAATTCTACAGGAGTGTCACACAATTCTTCCTAACTTCCAGGCAGAAGGCATTCAGAGCTTTTTTTGTGTTGTTCTGAACATCTTTCAAGGACTTTGACACAGTAAAGAACTATGCTGGTCAAACAGAAAGTTCATTCCTGACCTAAATAATAAAATAATGTCTTCAGCAGCATCTAGACCACTTTGATTTGCTGGTAGTGTCTCATGAATTTGAGGGTTTCTTCAGCTTGATGCAAACCCAGTGGGTGTGAAATCTGACTGATGGGAGAAGTGGCACACAGTAGTAAACATGGATAAATCTCTCCACACTTTTGTGTTAACTCTCCATCTCTAAGACAAAAATGGCTGGAAAAAACAACTTAAAGGGGTATCCTGCCCCATCTTAAAGAAGCAGGGGGAGGGTGGTGGGGTAGTGGGGGAGCGGGAGGGCCGGGAACAAGGGGAGTAAATGTAAATTCTTTTTTAAACAATAATAAAAAAAAAGAAAAAAAAATCTTACTTGCAGGGCCAAACAACAAGATAGGCTGGGAGCAGAGGTAAAAAAAAAAAAAAACTTAAAGGGAGAAAGATGGATTTTGACTCAGGGTCTCAGAGATGTCAGTCCATGTCTTTGGAAAATCTTGGTAGAAACACAAAGTAAGGAAGTTGCTCACTACATGCTGTCAGGAACCAAAGAAAAAAGTGCAAGACATTGGGACAAGATATGTCCTTCAAGGACACAGCTCTAGTTACTGACTTGCTCTACTTAGGCCTTACATCAACAGTCTATTCTACTGTAAACTCATAAATGAGTTGATCCTTTAACTTCAAGTTCCCACCTCTGAATAGTGATACATTTGAAGACCAAGCCAGCAATACAGAAGTCTTTGAGGCTTTTCATACATAAACTGCAGTACCTCTTTTCCATGTAGACTCTCCAACAGCCTTTCTGAGAAGTCTCCTAGAACTGAAGACACACCAGTGCTAAGCCTTCTACAATGAAGCTCATTAGACCCTCAGTTCTTCTGATTTATGTTGTTTAATAAAACTCTTTTTCCTCACCTCCCTGCTCAGTCCTAAATGGGTGTCTCCATTAAATCCTTCCCCTCACAGCTCAGAGAGCCCTATGGAAGAGAAGACAGAGTTTAAGGGCCAGAGGATACAGAAGACTTCAAGGAAACAAAACTTTCTAACCCTATCAGGACTTACAGATATCTGAACTCATGGAGGCTGGTAGCATGAACTGGACATGCACAGGTCAGCGCCAGATGGTGTCCCACCACCAAGAGAAGTAAACACAAACCCCAGTCTCTAACCCAGAAACTATCTTCCACTCACAAATGGAAACTTAGTTCTGTCCAATGGAGTCTCGCTGGGGATGCAAACCACTCTTACGCACAGATCCCATGCTCAGCAGTAGATGACCAACACAAAACACACTCAATAGAACCTTTGGGAGTGCTTTGTCTCGTAATGTTTTGTCCAAATATTTTTTTTAACCTTAGAATTCTTTTGTGCATATGTTTTGTGTGTAAAATGTGTGTATGTCTGCACCTATATGTGTTTCTTGTGTTTTACTTTGGCTCCTTTTCTTCAGTTTGTTTATGTGTGTGTTTTCTTTGTCCTATTCCAATTTTCTTGTTTTATATTTCTATTTTATTATTTTTAGATGTTTGTTTTCTAAAGAGAGACAAAAAGTATGTAGAGTCAGATTAGAGGGGAGGTAGAGACAGTCTAGGAAGAATTGGTAGATTCAGAATATACTATATAAAAATGTATTTTAGATAAAAAAATGGAAAATAAAATATGCCAAAGAAAATTGTTAGTGCACGTAAAAGGTGTGCAGATGAGGATAGCCGTAGTTGGAGAGGTATTCTGGAAAACAACAGTGATGCTTAGTTTCTTCTCAGAGCTTCTCATCGTTCTGGGAGCACACTTTCAGCATGCATCTAGCAAAGCCTATTACAAACAAACATTAATTGGTATGTTTTGGAGAAAATTGGTATGACTGGGGAGATTGTTTTTAATGTAGTACAGAGGTTTATCATCTGCAGTGGACACAACCAGAAACAAATGCTTGCTGGGTAGTTTTAGGCAAAGCAATGCCGAAGCTGTTCTTTTCTATCCTTCTGTGGAATTGATATAAGTATGGAGACAGTTGCTGAGGTAAGCAATTTTTTAATGTTATGATAAAACACCATGACCAAGGCAACTTATAAAATAAAGCATTTCATTTGGGACTCACAGTCCCAGAGGGTTAGAGTTCATGACCATCATGATGGGTAGCGTGGTATCAGGCAGGCAGGCATGGTGTTGGAGCAGTAGCTTAGGGCTCAAATCTCCATCCACAAGCATGAGGCAGAAAGGACTAACTGGGAATAGTTTCGGTTTCTGAAACCTCAAAGTGCATCTACAGTGACACACCTCTCTTGGGGTCCCACGCTGGGGCAACATCTGTTGGTGTCCAGCCTCGGTGGGGTAAGGACATGTGGATTAAAAATATTAGACAGAGGGAACAGAGGTACAGAAACATATAATAGAGTCAGGAGGACAATTCAGTGAAATCTGAATTTGCCAGCATTTATTTTCCATACATTTATATACCCAATCCAAAAAGGGGGCGGGGGAGGGAGACAAAGACTGCTCTAACATGATACAAAGAACAAGCAGAGCAATTATCTCTTCAACACCTGAAGCATCAAACAACTAAACCCTGAGTTAAGTATTTTGTTGTTTAGGTGGGATATGAAGCAACCACACCTTAGGCCAAGCATCCTGTAGACAGTCACTACCTGGGTCAAATCTCCTGCCATATCCCTGAAGGAGCAGGAATGGATTCCGACCTTTGGTCAAGTTGGAACGGATCCACCTCTGTGGACCATCTTAGCACTCAAAATACCAAGTGACCACATCCTAGGTCAAAATATCTTATTAGTAGCCACACCATAAGTCAAACCTCTTGTCAATAACCTTGAAGGAGCAAGAACTCTCTCTCACCTCCAGTCAAAATAGAGTGGACGCACTTCTGTGGATTCCCACATACCTCCTCTAATAAAGCCACACTTCTGAATCCTTGCCAAACAGTTCCACCAACTGTTGGAGGAGAGAGATGCTTGTTGGTTCTTGGCCACCTCAAAATAATCACACAGAAACTGTATTAATTAAATCACTGCTTGGCCCATTAACTTTAGCTTCTTATTGGCTAACTCTTACATATTAATTTAACCCATCTTTATTAATCTGTGCATCACCACAAGGTCGTGGCCTACCAGCAAAGTTTTAGCATGTCTGTCTCCAGTGGAGCCTCCATGGCTTCTCTCTGACTCTGCCTTCTTTCTCCCAGCATTCAGTTTAGTTTTCCCTGCCTACCTCTATTCCCTGCACTGGCCCAACATAGTTTCTTTATTAACCAATGGTATTTACAACATACAGAGGGGAATCCAACTTGGGTCAAAGCCTTCAAATACATGAGCCTATAAGGGCCATTCTCATTCAAACAATCATTGCTGTCAAACCATTTATTTCACCATGTTGTCGAAGTGAATTTTCCCGTGGCTTCAGTATAGGCATGAAAATTATGAACCTATCATAGAAAAAAGCCATTGTAGCTTAATGAAAGCTATGGACAGAGAGAAAACAATGCTGATTTCTCTGCTTTTTTTGCATAACGCCACCAGACATGTTTAGATATATTTCTGATAAAAAATATATTACCTACATCATGCTTGTCCTAGACAGTCTAATTAGGTATGTGAAGGTGTTTGGTGCTGACAATTTCATAGACTGAAGATTTGAAGTCAATTATTAAGAGTAGATGGGTAAGCAGAGACTGTTCTCAGTGGTGGCTTGCGGGGAGCCTGAGAAGTTGGCCATGTTAGTTTTGTCAACTTGACATCAACTTAGTCATATCTGGGAAGAGAAGATCATAACTGAAAAAATGTCTCCATTATCTTGGCCTATAGGCAAGTCTGTAGAACATTCTCTTGATTAATATTGGATATGACCTCCCAGTCTCTGGAGATGGCATCACCCCTGGCAGGTGAACTTGAGGTATACAAGAAGAAAACTGAGAAAGCTAGGAGGAGAAAGTCAGTAAGCAGCATTCCTCCATGGCTTCTACTTCGGTTCCTTCTTCTAGTTCATGCCCTGAGTTCCTGAAATAACAGACTGTGATGTGGAAGTGCAAGTCAAATAAGCATTTCCTCCCCTGGTGACTTTTAGTCATGGTCTTTTTCATAGCAACAGAAACCCTAGGATAGGAGTATTGAGAGGTAGCTTTCCTTGCTGTCCATCACCTCTGTCCCCTCACCTAATACAATTCTCACCTCCATGCTTTTCCTCTATAGAAGATCTAGACTGAACACTGTGTAGAAAAGAGCAGACCATCTTGAAAAGAAAATGAACTGCCTAATCCATTTGGCTATGAGAACTTTTTATTAGTAGAAAAAGAAAACAGTCAATTATAAAAAACGTTTTAGACATTAGGTGTCAGGAAAATTTTATGTTCAGGCTCCAATGGGAAAACATTTCCAGGAAGGATGGAATTTTAAAGAGTTAGAGTGCAGGATTTGCAGGGTGTTGCCATTGGTTACACATTGGAATCCCTTTTATAGCTTTCAGAAGGCTCTAGCAAAGAAAAAATTCACATTATGTTTCATTTTTACAATAATATATTATTTGCTTTTATATTTAAAAATGTATAGAAGGCTTATGGTAAAAAGAAATGATCCCTAATTATTTTCAAAAGTTTAAAACTAGATTAATTTAGTTATTTTAAATTTGATTGTTTTCCCTAGGCTGTCTAAATAACCCTGTATTTTGCTCCTTAAACTGAAGACCCTATTAAAAATATGACAGATCATAAATTCTCATTTGTGTACATTTCATGAGAAGGTATGGAGGATGGACAATATTGCCAACTGGATTAATTTTCCTGGCTGCTATTTCAAACATTATTGGATGGATTAGAATCCTTTTATGACATATTGTCTTTTCTTCTTTGAGTGGAAGAGCAAGAATCTAAGATCCATATTTATCACTTAATTACTGAATAAAAGTTATATTTATGATCAAAGAAAATAAAACTCAAATTAATTAATAAGATGGCTAAACTTTCAGGTGTAAAACATGAAAATTTTATGAAAGTCAAATATATCCGAGGAACTATTATGAACTAATGGAAAGTATTATATGTTGAAGCTTTGTGTAATACTGTTGCATCTTAAAGTTTAAATAATTAAGCCACATGGCTAAAACAATTAGTGAAATTTTAATTGAAATTTTGTTTAAAATAATAAGCACTACATTAGTTCTCAAACCTACTAACATGATATGCATTGTTTTGTCATATAAGATAACTCTTTGGTAGTGCCATCAGGGATACTAATTATAACTGATATGACATAATGCAGGGTTTATTTTATAACTTAGAGTTAATGAAAACTTTAGGGTTTGGAGGGAAAATGTCACTAACATTAACAACTGCCCAGATGCTCACACAACTAACATTTTATGTATTCAAAGAAGAAATTACAGTGTAAGTGACAAAATTATTGTCTATGACTTCAATTATTAGACTGAGAACTGTACAGAGAATCCCTTTGTAAATGGGAAATTGTGCAGGGTTGAAGAGACGGCTCGGTTATTAAAAGCACTTATAGCTCTTGAAAAGGACCTGAGTTCGGCTTCCAGCACCCATGTTGAGTAACGCACAACTAGCTGTCATTCCAGCTTCAAGGGATCTGACACCTCTGGATTCCGTGGGCACCTGCACTCACACACACATCCTCACATGCAGACACACATGTAAACATAATTTTGCAATAATAAAAGTGATCTTTTTAGAATGGAAACTGTACACAAATTCTTTACCTACCCACCCTCTTCTTTTTTTGCAGTTTACATTACCTTGGTTTGAAATTTGTTTTCACTGAGCTTTTTTGAGACCAAGTCAGTGAAGAAATCTCATGGAAGAAATGGTTTGAATAAGCTTGGGAGTTCCTGTGGATACTTCTGACTGTGTCAGAACACAACAGCGGTAATCATTTGTCAAAAACACTATGCTGCAGGAATCCCACTTGTCAAACACCATTTTATTGCTTAATAGTTTATAATTCTGTGTGTTTGGTGAAAAATAACTGAGACCATCACAACCACGATGGTGGTCCTGAAATCTGATGACAGTGAGAAATACCAGCTATTGTTTCCAAGAATGAGAAGAGGTTTTCCTAATAATAAATGAAACTGAAGCAAAAAGAGTTGAATAGAAGTAACTTTGAGGATTGACCTGACCTGCAGGTCCAGTTATTCAGGGTCTGAAGAGGCTTCTACCTGAAAATCATGAGTGAGAGAAAGGAAGAAGACCAAGCAAAATTCACTTGTGAAAGTCTCACTTTATTAGGGAACAGATACCAGTATATATAGCTCCGAAATGGGGAGCTAGGCTTGGGGTGGGGGGTTGGGACTTAGGGCAGTGAGCAGGAACTGGGGGTAATAAACAACTAGCTAGAGCACCTGTGTAAACGGAAACATTCTTTTGTGGATAGATAACTTTGGAAGAGGGGCTCTCTGCAAACATCCTTGAAACAATGGTCTCTGAATCTTTGTTGCTTTCTAGAGTCAATAGCCCTAGCTGGCTCTGTTAAACATCTAAGTCAAAGGTCCTTGCTAACCTCCTGTAATACTATATTATTTATTAGGGCAAAGGTCCTTGACAGAGGATAACTTATGAAGCTCTTTTCAAAGATTGTCAAAGGTCAACACTCTTTTTATAGACAAGAATAGTCATTAGCTATACAATCCACAGTGCCGCTTGATGAAGAAGATATGATTCTCGTCATTTAGAGGAGACTGGCGTGTCCAGAATGGATCGCCTGTAGATTCAACATGACATTTTCAGAGCAATCCAGGGGAATGCAGTTTGTTAGGTGCCAGGTGGGCTGTAGACAGAGCGATGTATAAATGTGCTTTGTGGTGCTGAGTGCACAGCAAATGTGACCCTATAACAGCATTCTGACATGAGTCTGCTTGATGGTGTGAAAAGTACTCAGGTGATGAAGATTTATGAGAAAGCATGCATCCCAGAGAGAAAAAAAATATTAAAACAAGTCTGAATAAATGGAGGAGAGAAAACAAGGACCTCTGTTTTCCTTATGGTTCCCTAACCCTCCCCTAAAGCACTGGATGAGAGAGAACTCTCGTGCATTCAGGTAAAGACATACTCTATAGACTGGACACAGCAGTATCCAGCTCTTTATAAGTTAAGGTGGTTTTCTACCCACATTTTTAGAGAACTAAATATTTCCGAATTTTTCTTTAATTCAGGAATAATTATTTTAGACAATAAACAGTAAGGAAAGATGCAAGTTCAAGAGAACATTATTATAAATGTGTGTCATGTACAAGCCACTGGTTAATGACAGACCACACACATGACAGTGGCTCCCTAAGATGCTATTGGAAAGAAAAGAGTTTTTCTTTGCTGGTGACATCATGGCCATCACAATGCCACTCAGCACAATGCTTTGCTCTCATGGTACAGTGATGCAGGAGTGTATTAATCCAGCTATGTACAATACCGAGCACTTGATCATGAGAATAAATGATGACATTACTAAATTGCGCGCTTTTATTCTATATATTTCTACTGTTACATTAGAAATTATTATTACTTATATAAAGCTTACTATATTCCAGTTATGGACTTCTAGGTGTCAGTAATTCCGGAGGGTTTTCGTTTGTTTGTTTTGTATGCACGTGTGTATGTGTTAAGAGAAATACAGACCAGGACTACTGTAGGAATTACATTGTCTAAAAGATTCAATGAAAACAATAGGCATAACCTGCATTGTTTGAAATGCAAATATTCTCTTGTTTTATATTCGAGAAACAGAAAATAAAAATACAGTGTCAAAAACAATGCGTGCTTTGGTCGGTGATCAGCTTATTGCTGGCAGAGAGCTGAGAAGAAGGAAGACTACGCAAGCTGTGCAATAGCACATACGCCGGAAAGTGAACTCCAGCCCTCTAGCAGCTGATCAGTACTAAGGAGACCATTAGATAAATAACCGCGCCATTCCTTAAGTAACCACAAAATAATGCAATGAAAGGGAAATGAGAAACATAAAGTGATCTATCTCGGCACAAGATTATGAGGTAAATCTGGAATGTGATGTAAATTTAACCTTATACATGGTCATAAAAAACTAGATCTTAAAGTGCTTCTGATCTTGAGGCGAGGGGAAGTCAGTATTAGCCAATACTGCTCAGCCTTCCCCGTCCCTCCGCTCATTTTCTTTTAAAGATATCTAGGATAACAAAGCTTGAAAGAAGTACAGCACTGAGAGTTACCCTAAATAAAAGGAGAAAATCTCACAGAGCCCCATTCCTAGATAAATAATTCCAGGGAACTAGAGACTTCTGAGAGTGTGATAAACAGCTGTCCTAAAGAGTCATCTGATATGAAGTGGTCAGCCCTGAAATCATATACATACAGGTAACACTAATTGGATCGAGTGGATTGTATATATGGCCATGATTGAGAAAGGGGGCAAGGGGAGGGGCTATGGCCATGA
>JAQHUG010000216.1:3387696-3409905 GCA_028555095.1 Dicrostonyx torquatus
GCTTGATGGCCTTGAAATGGGAAGCATTCACAATGCTGGATGGGTAACCAAATGGAAAGACCCAGGACCCGGGTGTGTCTGTAATGCTTCTCTAAACTGATTGGATCCACATTTATTTTATAAGAGACTATCACTCAAACCACAATAATTTTGGAATATATTGATGTTTACTTGTGGCTGAACATAAAACTAATTATTAAACATGACTCATACACAAAATAGTAGCTATTAATAAGACAAGATGCTTTTTAATTTTATTTAGTAGGTCTTCAAAATTTTCTGTAGAAGACACATAGAAAATGCTTTAATCTTATGTAAATATAAAGTTCAATAAGAATTATTTATTTTTAACCTGTCACTTGAAGTCTCAGATCATTTGATATCAAGTATATATGAATATTTGCACTCAGATGACACGAATTTTAATGAAAGAGTCTGATAATACAAAAATATTTAGAAGCTCTCTGAAAATGTTAGCAAAGAAGGGCAATTTCCATCTTTAAGCTTCTTTCTTTGGAGCAAAGTCTCCAGCATGAACTAAGCATGTCCCTAACATGAACTAAACAAGTTAGTGCATGTAAACATAGCAAAGTATGAGGAGCTTGGAAACGATGGTCTGGAGAGATGGTCATAAGTGTGACTGGGCCATGAGGTGTTCTTCATGTTCACCTGTTGGGAATATTGTTTTAGGGTGTGTTGCTTCTGTGCGCGCTGCAGCTGATTAACTGTGAAGCTGTGATTCTGTGCCTGTCTGAAACACCTGATGGTCCTAATAAAGAGCTGAACAGCCAATAGTGAGGCTGGAGGAAAGGTAGGCGGGGCTAGCAGGCAGAGAGTATAAATACTAGAAATCTGGGAGGAGCAAGAGAACAAAGAGAGAAGGACATCTGGGGCCAGCCATCCAGTCAGTCACGGAGTAAAAGGGAAAGAAAGGTATACAGAAATAGAGAAAGATAGAAGTCCAGAGGCAAAAGGGAGTCAGGATAACATAAGAGAAGCTGGCAAGAAACAAGCCAAGCTAAGGCTGGGCACTCATAACTGAGAATAAGCCTCTGTGTGTGATCCATTTGGAGCTGGGTGGTGGGTCCCCCAAAAGCCAAAAGAATAAAACCTTACACAACATACACCTGTCATCCAGGCTCATCAGAACATGTTCACTTGTAAGAGAAATTTTTACAGATAATTCAATTTATTAGGAATAATTCGTGATGGTTAGTCTTAAATAGGACTAGTAGCTTTGTCAAAGAGTGCCACAGAAGTTTGCTCACCCATGTATTCTGTGGGCTACCCTGAGGAGGCAGCTGTCTGGGAGACGTCTTCAGCAGTCCTTGAGCCTCAGGCCTCCTTCCTGTGAACCTAGCAGCCACACCAGGGAAGCAAACTTCTGCTTGCTATATACCACCTACTGTGTTTCCCTACAGCATCCCACTGGAAAGGGACTGTCTTCCTCTGCCCCTAGATGTCTTTCTGACCAGTGATCTTGGGTTAGTGTTTATCTCTATACCCTTCTCCAAGGATTACATGTGTAATGACTCAATTTACCTAATATGACAGGGCTTAAGTTTGGCTCTCAGCAATAGTTTAAATAAGGTATCAAAGTAAATCTGCCCCTTTGGGGAGCATTTCCACAATATGTGTTGTGACTAGGACCACCTAGAAATACTTAGCATGTGTCCTCAGTGGCTTTCCAAACTGAAACACCAACAAAAGTCTCGTCTTATGGCTATAATTGGGTTAATTTTTAAAATGATGTCATCTAGTCTATTTAAAGTCTATCTTCTATTTCACTCTTTATGTATCTATCTTATTGATTAGTGACCAATACGAAGCTTCTCATCGCAATAAGTAGGAAACATATGTCTGTTTACTTCATGGTGTGTGTAAAGCTATGTGACATTCAGAGAGGCTGATCTTGAACTCTGCACAAGCTAACTCTATGACCCTGATGAGAAAAGGCATGGCATTGTCGCTGGGACTTTGGAGGAACAATAGCACTCAATCTTGAATTTCATAAAAAATCGTAACCAAGGCCAGGTGTTGGTGGCACATACCATTAATCCCAGCACTCAGGAGGCAGAGGCAGGTGGATCTCTGTGACTTTAAGGCCAGCCTGGTCTACAGAGCTAGTTTCAAGACAGCTAGGGCTGTTACACAGAGAAACCCTGTCTCAAAAAAAAGTTTATTCTATATTTTTCCATAAGTAATATTCAAATATGAATTATAATCCTTGCAGCAGAAAGTATCAGAAAATTGTGATAAACAATTTTTTTCAGGCAGGGCAATGTTTAGTTACAGCAAGGGGCATGGTTCTCAACCACATGTGCAGATGGCTGAACTGCACACAACAGAATGTGGAATGTGGCCCCTTATTGAGGCAGAAAGGACTTCCATAGTCTGCAAAGGAAGCAGGTGGAGCGTAGACTTCCAGCAGGAAGCTATCATTTCTACCTCCAAGAGGATATAAAGGGCAGGGCAGGATATTCCAGTTGCTCTCTATTGAGGAAGGGTTTGGGGGTCCATTGGAGAGGGAGTCATGCAGCAGGGAAAGTCTTCACTTGATGGCTGCAGTGGACTAGCTGATCACTATCCTCTTCCTGAAGAGACCTGGGAAATAATGTTTAGAAGGCTAGCAGCAGAAACTCTGGTTTCTCTGCCTGAGGTATCTATCTCCTCTACCGTGTCTTCAGTGTCTGAGATTCTTTCTTCCATCTTATGTATTCTGTTGGTTAAGCTTGCCTATGTGGTTCCTGTTCACTAACTTTTTCCATTTCCGGAACTCCCCCATTTATGTTTTCTTCGTTGTTTTTATTTCCTTTCTCAGGAATTGAACAGTTTTTTCCCTTTCTTTAAGTGTGTGTTTTCCTGGATTTCCTCTCTAAGGTTCTCTATTATCTTTGTAAAGTTGATTTGAAGGTCACTTCCTTGTGCTTCATTTGTGTTGAAACACTCCGGTCTTGTCAGAGTGGCTGGGCTCTCATGGTGACGTATTGCCTTGACTATTTGTGTTCTTATGTAGGCACTTGCTTTGGGGTAATTGTAGGTCTAAGGCCTGATTCCCGAGTTTGTCTTTGTGGATGAGTGTTTTGTTCCTTGATTTCTGTTTTTTCTCTGGTTTTCTGGCAGGTGTGGTCTGTGGTTGAGCAAGGTGTCTCCACCTGAGGTAGGGGCTGGGCTTCTGGTGACCAGTGTGGCTTCTTGTTGAACAGGGGCTCTCCACCCACGTTGGGGGTTGGGACTCAGTGACCAGGAGGGATGGGGGATTGGAAATTGGGTGGGGGACACCAATAAAGTAGAGGGGGAGTCTACAGACAGGTGACCTGTGTGGGGTTCGGATGACTGGCATGACCTCTGGTTGAGCAGGGGTTCTCTGTCACCCAAATCAGTTTTAAGTATTCAAAATGGAATGTTCTAAATTTGTTTCAGCAGTGGCCATTATTCCGAGAGTTGAACAACTGAACTCAGTGTGCAGTTTCCAAAATGTAAGTTTTTAGATTAGCCTGAAGTCAGGATGAAGGTGTGTATCCGGAATGGAGTACTTGAAAACCATGGCAGAGCCCAGCATCTAGGCTAAAAGAAAAAAAATAGATAAAAAACAACAGGAAAAAAAAAAAACAGCGGTCAAAATCTAGTTGCGTAGTGCATCCTTTAAGTCCCCAAACGACTAAATGCACCTAGTAAGGGGGAGTGTCCAGTTGTTAACACTCCAGGCAGCAGGGCCATGGAAGACTCTCAGAGCTTTCAGTTGGTTCTCGCAGTCAGCAGAAACTCTCCCAGTGCCTCTCATGCAGCAGACTCTTACAGAAGACGGCTCCAGAGAGCTCTGAAAGCGAACTACGATGCTTCTGCCTTCAGTCCAATGGATTACTTTCTCCTCTTTCACTGTGTTCCATTCATATTCTGGTTGCATGCAGCCTAGCCTTCCACCTAGGTCAGACTGTGACAGGCAAGGCAGAAGGCGAAGGAGAAAGGGTGGAAACAGAGTGCAAAGGCTGCCTGAGAAAAGTGACTGGCCCTGCGCGCCCCCAGGTGCCAGAGCAAAGGTTCCGAGCTGTATGGTGGGGGTGGGGCCTCCAGGTGCCTTCTGGGTCTTCAGGCACCATATATTAGATTATTTTAAAAGGCAGCTTAAAGAGATGGAAGACCGAAGAGAAAATTAGTCTGACCTTACGCGGGCCATGTTTATTCATGGCAAGGGGCATTTTGTCCAAATGCTTTATTTTAAGAGAGCTTAAAATTCTCTGTCTCGAACAACAAAAGACAAGAAAATAGTCCACTTCCACTGAAGCAAGTGTTCATTTGAATTCTTATACCGTGGCTTCAGGAACACTGAACTGAGCAATCTTACAATGAGAACAATGCCCTGCAACTCAGTGACATGCAGGTGTGCACGCATGTGCATGCCAAAGCCTCGGATATGAGAATGCTTCATTTTAACAGATTCTGTCGTGCCTTGTACGGGGTAATGTCTGCAAGAGTATTTCGGGTAGCATGGAAATCTGTTACTGTGCAGAGTGAGCTGCCTGGAACCAGCTTCCATAGCGCCTGTTCTCCCTGAACTAAGTCCTTGTCTCCTCAACTGTAAGGAATTACAGTAGGGTAGATACACACATGTCGAACAATGTAACATCTATGCAAGCTTTGCTGTAGCTTGCAACCCATAAAGAAGATGAATTGAAAACTGTGAAAATATCCCCCAAGTCCTTTAGAATTCATATTGTTTTCTCAGAACTAAACATCTGTGGATTAACTAATTAGCTACAAAAACCATGTACCTCGAAGAATGAGTCTAGGATGCAACCTAATACAATTCTAATTCTTTGATTCCTGAAGCTCTTAATGTCTTTTGGAAGATATGGCCTGTTTGTTGCTGCTTATAATTCCAGCAATCCAGAGTTGTAGGAGGCCACCCAGACTCCCAAAATAACCACACAGAAACTGTATTAATTAAGTCACTGCTTGGCCAATCACTATAGCATATTCCTAGCAAGCTCTTACATATTAAATTAACCCCTTTCTATTATTTTATATTTTACCATGAGGCTTGTGGCCTACAGGCAAGGTTCTAGCTGGCAGCTAGCACCTGTCCTCTCTGGCGGCTACAGGGCATCTCACTGACTCTGTCTTCTTTCTCTCAGCACTTAGTTTAGTTTTCCCACCTACCTGCACTCTGATAAGCCACTGGCTGAATATATTCTTTATTAACCAATAGTATTCACAGCATGTAGAGGAAAATCCCACATCACTCCAGAAGTTATGAGAAGAAAGCTGAAGGACAGCCTGGGCCACTAGCAACAACTTGCCTCAAAAATACCAGAGTAAGAGGCTAGTGGGTGGGAGTCAGACAGGCAGAGACTCAGAGAGGACAGAGGCAGAGAGAGACAGATAGAGAGGAAAGGAAAGATGGGCAAAAGAGAGAAGTAAAGTAATTAATGTATTGGGGAAAGATAATTTTTTTTTTAATCTGAGTAAAATACATTGCAAAAACACTGGGAATGTTTGCAAAGTCACTGGCATACCACCTTCAAAACAGCCGTGAGTTAGAGCCAAACAGACACCTTGCCAAGCCTTTAGAGCTGTTTCTAAGTAGAAAGATGTTGGCACATAGGAAAAGGTAAGTTCAAGAGACGCCGAGAGCCTTGCTCAGTGCTTATGGGGGATTACTCTGTTCCGGTTTTCATCATTGATAACAATGGCCATGAGTTTGGGGAAGGCAGTTATTTATATAAAGCTGGCATTTTTAATTTCTAAGCCTAACCAACCTTCACAAGTTTTTAAGTAAAAAAATAACACACCAATATTTGCACTATAAATGTAAATATAACTGAAAGATTAAGGCTGCAGTTAAAATATATAAATGTATACAAATATAATTTGCAAGTCCAAGATCAAGAAAATTTCATTGACTATATCTATTCATAGCATTACCTTGAGCTCCTTACTAAAATAAAAACATACATCAATTTACTTGAGTGCCTCATGTGCTTTCTGGGAAAACACGTAGCCATGCTTATAAAAAACAACATCGTATTTGAAAGATCCCTTTCCTAACAAAAGGCGTTGCTAAGTTGAGTGCCTTTAAAATGCAGCAGACTTTTAGAATAAGAGGTGATAATTTGCTAGAACACAAGAGAGAAGGGCGCTCTATCAGCTGAGAGCCCACTTTGAATAGCATTCTGTAGTTCTGACCCTACGAGAGATAATTGGATTTCTGAAATAAAATTGTAGTTGAGAAAGCATGTCTACAAGTATTCAGCTTCATGTGATAGCTACTGATTGTCATGAAAATAAAATAATAGTGTAGGATAAACACAAAAGATATGGTCAAACAGAGGATAGCTGCATTGGTGTGACTTTCAATCAGTTTTGATGAAAATGCATTACGTACTCAGGTGAAATATCAAAGAATAAGTAATTTTAATAGTAGATAAAAACAACTCAAAACAAACATCACACAGTGTACGGATTCATTCAATTTGTATTCTGAAAAGAAGCGAGCATTTGAGTCACTTAAAAGATCAATAATATTTGGGGACTGGACCTAAAGGCTATTACAAAGGACAAAGGAAAAACATTGGAAGAAATGGGAATGGTATCTCTTAGTTATATTATCCCTATTTTATTGAAATAAAATTAAGGGGAGACAGAGAATTTCCTCTAAAATCAGCAATGAGACAAGGATTTCTACTCCGTGCAATGCCTGAAGTCCTAGCTACAGAAATCAGACAAGGGGAAGTCTAAAGATGTTAAAGATAGTTAAATCAGAAAGAAAGACATCGTACTATCCCTATTTGCAAATGGAGTGATTCTTTACATAAAAGATCAGCCCAGTAGTAATTCTGGGGCCTAATTAATTCTTACAGTAAAGTAGCAAGATACAAAATCAACATAAAAATAGCAGCCTATATTTATATTAACCTTCCTCTACAGAGCAAGTTCCAGGACTGATGTCATTTCCATCACATCTGGGTCCCGCTGCTATCAGCATTCATGCAGAATGCTTAGTCACACCAGCCAGTAGCATTTCCAGGTCCCATGGCCACACTTGCACCATTAGCATTCAGGCAAAATTTCCTAGTCACCCTAGGGTCTTACGCCCTAAGCACTCTGTGCTTGGCTGCGCTTAGTAAACCCCTATGCAAATACGCTAAACTGCCTTTAAAAAGCAGAAATGCCGGCTCCACTCTCTCTCAGCACGTTGCTTTCAGACAGGCTTGTGGACCCCTCTTCTTTCCTTTTCCCTTCTCTTTATTAATAAAGCTCTTTAAGTGAGTTTCATAGTATATCTTGTGGTCCCTTCTCATACATGGAAATATAAAGGACAGCCAGCACTACTCAGAAAAATTCTGTCTTGAATAAAAACGTCAACTATCCAAGAAAGAAATTAGAATAAATATTCCATTCAGAATAATTCAGTCCATTATTGCATTGTTGGTATACTGGTGAGCATAGTGTGGGGCCCAGACCACACAGCTGCCACAGCAGGACAAACCGTAAGCTGGTGCCACCCAGGAACAAACCATCCAAAGGAATTTCCTAACTTTTCAACTATTGTAGATAAGATTACCTGCAAGGACACACCCAACACTTTACCTGGACACCCTTAGACAAAGGTCAGCCAATTAGGAATCCTGAACCTTAGAAATCCCTCACCCCCACCTCTGCTACTATAGAAACCCAGCCCCAGCTGAGTTTGGGCTTTCCAGTCTCTCCAATGTGTTGGATACATGGAGGGTCCGAGTTTGCAAACTTGTGGAAGAATAGAGGCTTTTTGCTTTCACATATAGGACTGAAAGCCTTCAGCTGTCCTACGGTAAGTCTTCTGTATTGTCTCTGTGTATGTTTTTGTGTCTTTCTGTTTTCGATATTTTTCTGTAAGTGGGCCCAGAATCTGTGAGAGCCTGTAGACGGTCTGTACATAGAAATAACAGAGGTGGGGAGCCTGGAGAATACCCCCAGGCACCTTCTGTAGGAGATTGGCTCTCTCTGCTTTCTGTAGACAGACCTGTGGGATGCTCCAGTGTCTCAGTTTCCGTTCTCCGGATTGATGTGCAGGTTGCTCCCAGCATATCAGTTTCAGATCTGCCTCCAGGCACCCGGAGGACTCTGAATTGTTCTGTGTGCTTTGTCTTTTGTCTGTCCTCCTTCTGACTTGTGAGACTGAGGTAATGGGACGGACACAAAACACAACTTCTTTGACTTTGACACTGGAACACTTACAGGACTTTAGAGAGAAGGTCATAAGCATAGGGGTACGTTTTCCTAAAAGGGATGAGATGAACAACCTCTACCCACCTTAGACATTTCATTAAAAGGAGGCAGTCTTGGCCTGCAGTGAGGGGCAACACAGGCAAGGTTGTCATAAAAGCTTGAGGCTGTGGGGCAGCATACTTGTGTGGATGGGGTAGCTGGGCTATAAGGCCTTGTGACAATGCAGCAAGACTGACAGCCACAGCTTGCAAGGTGCACCTGTGTCCAATAGGATTTCCAACACTAAACAGAAAATCTGGGGTTAATGCTATGGCTGGAAAAGTTAACAATTTTTTGACTCCATGCCAGCCCGAAGTTCTGTCCAAACCTGGCTGCAGTTTGGCTCTGTGGTTGCTAGGCTATCATAGCCATGATGTGGTATTTAGCCAGGTCCTGTTACAGTTCCACTGGAGTTGCTTTGGTCATTCAGATACCATGGGTTATAAATATCATTTAAAGGGGTTGAATGTGTCATGCTGGTGCATATTTTTAAAGTTAATTGACCATATGAGGTTAATTCTGGTTTAAAAATATTGTCTTATTGGAGAGTTTTGTCTCAATCTCAAGAAAATTATGTATGCTTGTTTTGTTGAAAAGTTTGTGTAACTTTTCTTGCAAGAATGGAGCTGAGACAAAAATGGTTTGGATATTTTTGCTGTTTCTGTCACCCACTACTGCTGTGGCCACATTTACGGGCCTGACCTCAGAATTTACCTCTGAGTTCTGGTTACTGGATTTGGGTTAGCAGAGATTCAGATGACTTTTTTATGTAAATATTGTTAAAACTGTTTTATGCTGTTCTTTATTGAAAATCTGGCCCTAGAGTTCGTTTATGACTCTTCCTCCTTCACTAGACCCGTGCTTATTTAAAAGTTTCTTCTGTCAGCCTGAGCCCCTGACACAATGACAAGGAGAAAACACAAAACATAACAGTGGAAAAAGTTGGACTTGGCTCATGTGAACATTCTGTATCTTCAGATTTATAAATTCATTTTGTTGGATATGGTTTAAAAAAATCTGTTAAAATAGAAATAAAACTATTTAAAAAGTTAATTAGTAACGCTAGAAATTGGTAATTTAAAATCTATGCATGGTTAATTTTAAAGAAACCATAAGGCATGATTCCATTTTGAATTTTAAACTGTTATTTTGTTAGAGTAAAAAAGAATGGATTCGACATTTTTTTTATCACTGCCGTCTTGATTAAAGGTGACCACATGGAATGGGCCTAACTAGGAGGCAACAACAGATCTTCAAGATAGTTTGGATTGGGATAGATTTTTATATGATGACTTATGCTCGCTCAAAAAATACATAGGATTTAAAGTATTATAAAGCTGGACCTCAATGCTTTTATACTCAAAAATATACCTTGCTCTGCCAGCTAAACTTTGTTAATTTAAGGTGATAGTGGTTATAATGACATAAAGGGAACAGCTGAGGTTTGCAAATGTATGGCAGGACTAGAGTCCTAAAGAGAGTCCAGTTACAAGGATGGACCTTAACAGTTTTAGAAATGCCTGTTCCAGGTGACAGTCACCAGAAGTACCAGCTACAGTGAAATAGAGCAGGCAGAGATCTAAAAGACAGCCTATGTATACGCTGATGAAGGTGGAGCCAAAGAAGTACTTTATTTTTGATATCACAGGAAGAAATTTAAGAGATTTTAATTTTTTAAGAACAATTTTTAAAATATTTAAATTTATAAGGCTATGGTACATTTGTGCTTATAAAATGTTTTATATTGTTAATGTTTAGACATAAAGTAAAAATCTAAAAGTTAGGGTCACAGCCATAACCCCCAAATGCTGACCAAAAACTGGATGTTCATTTCTTGTGATGCAGGAAACAGTGACCTAAGCAGTTTGACAGAGGGCTTGGAACAGTGCCGAGCCTATGGGTCCCAATCCTTTGGGGGTTGTACAGGGGTAACCTAGGACCACCTGCACATCAGATGTTTAAATTGAGATTCATAATATTGGCAAAACTGCAGTTGTAATACAACAAAAGAAAAAATTATGTAATGGGGGAATCACCACAACATGGGAAACTATACTAAGAGAAACTTCAATTAAAAAATTATTTTCTAAGAATAAAACTACAAAGTACTTTTCCCAAGGTCAGACATTCAAATAAAGCTCCCATTCCCTTATGGGGCTTGGGAAAATGTCTTACTCTCTTAAAAGGGTGTCATCCTCCTTATCTCTGACAAAAACAATTTGTGGCCCTTCCATTAACACCAGGCTTGGTGCCTTAAAATTTGGTAAGGGCAATGCTAGCCCCTAGGCTCCCTCCTGTTCCCATCTTTTCTTTTCCACCTTTCCTTGCCTTCCCAGAAGACAGCATTAACAGCTGAATACAAACTTGTTCTGTTCTTACCCTCAGAATGACTAATTTAGTTTCTTTATTAGCTTTAATTCAAAATCATTATTTTTTTAGGCTAAACCGGACAGAATGTAAAGTCCTAGTGTAATGAAAGCTGCGAACGTATTATAGACTGTTAGAGGACACAAGCCAGTCAGTCATCCTTAAAGTACTGATATAATTAACTACAGGATAAGCCTTATTTAAACTAGTCTTTCGTATCTTTTCAAAGGCAGACTTAAAACAAAGTTTGTCTAATCAGATATATGTAGGCTGCCCTCATTCTTCAGAGATCTGCAAGATATGGCATTTAAAATGATGATTAAAAAGCTTATTATATTAGATAGATACTACCAGATCCTAGCAGTGACCCAGGGTCTCCAAAGAAGATTATGGGACACCATGATGTCTCCACCTGGATTATGTCAAAGCTGACGACTGGGCAAGATGCCCCAGTGCAAGACCTGCTGCCAGGACCTGGAGAATCGATTGCCCCACTTTTTTCTAGACAAAATAAGGTCAGCCTTTTCCATGTCCCTCTTCCACAGGGAAAAAAATTCACCGTAAGGGCCTGGCTAAGATACTTCTGCCTCCAATGCTATGGAGACCTGGTTATGGGTATCTGTATATGGACTCTGGTTCCTGTCATTTCTAATAGATTCGGAAGCTGCTTGGTGTATACTCAGGTATAATTTATTTATCGTTCTGAGATCTCTGATAGTATTGATGGCTAGGCTAGCTATAACTTTGTTAGCTTAGCTTAGCAGCAACAGGCATCTAAATCCTTCTACAAGGCTATGGCCAGCTTGACAGCTCATTTTATATATATATGAATATATGATCAAGCCTTGCTCTTTTAAAAGCTACTAAGTCTCTTGATAAAAAATTGTTTTAAAATATATAAAGGTCTAAGAATATAAAAACACATAAGCTTTAAGAGTTTAAAAATAATTTAAGATGTAAATACAGGTTACAATAATATAAATAAATAATTAAGATGTAAAAAATGTTTCTAATTTTTTCCCCTTCTATGTATAGTTCTGATAAACTGATAGAGCAATGACAACTTACTGTTTTGGTTATTTATTTAGGGTGTCATCTAGGTATATACTTTAAGGTGTCTCTCATCAAGCCAAAGACATCTCTGCCCAATCCATACATGGTTCTCTGGACAGAAGAAAAATATACAAGCGTCTAACCAAAATCTGGAGTTGTAGGTAGAACTCAAAGATATGAGACTGTTTCTGCTGTTTTACAGATATCCATTATCTGCTTTTTTCTGCAATATGGACTTCAATATGGGCCTAAAAGTGTCAAATGTATTATTTTCCTTTAAGTACATAAATTTTAACTTCTGTTCCTAGCTTAAACCTGTCTCGATAGGTTTCCACTTGGCTGCAGACACATCTAAGCATCAGTTGCTGACTACAACCTTCTCCGAATGGTTGTGAGCCCTCTCCTTGCTAAACTCTGATGTGAATCACTCCAGCTGATAAGAATGCTCCCAGTCTCTTCAACAGAGTCTGAGAACCAGATGCTTCTGATCAGTCCTTAAACCTGTGGCTAGCCTTGCCTTTCAACCTTCTTGGGCCCAGATAACAATGCCCCAGTGTCAGCTTGAAGTAGTTACAGGAAAGAACAGGTCCCATGTTTCCTGCCCAAAATAGGTTGAAATGCTGAGACAAGGACGAACTCCCTGGCATGGGGGGCAAAATTGTCAATTGATAGATTTATTAACTAAAATAACTCTAAAATAAGACGAGACATTTGACCTTCTTTATGCAGAACCAAGGAGGAATTATATGTCCTTTAAAAACTATTATTTCTGTATAAATCATTCAGGATTATAATCTGGCTGTACTCAAAGATCAAAACTACAGGGCCTTGAGAACCCATAGATGTGAATGCAAACAGATGACCTAAAAATGAATTCTGTAAGCTAATGGTCTCAGTACTACCCCACTGAACCCCTAAGCTAGCAGGACTCATGATTGGGTCCTGTCATCAGTTCTTGTGAGAAAAGGGGAATGTGGGACCCAGGGTAGCCTAGCCACACATGAGGCCCAGGCTGCACAACTGCCATAGCCAGGCAGTACTGGGTTCCAGGAAGAAACATAAGCTGGCACCACCCATGAACAGACCATCCAAAGGAAATTCCTAATATTCCGACCATCATAGACAGGGTCTCCTGCCAGGACACACCCATCACTTTTTACCAGGAAACCCCTAGACAAATGTCAGCCAATAAGGAGTCCTGAACCTTAAAAATCTTTAACCCCTATCTTTGCTATTATAAAAACCCAACCCCAACTGAGCTTGGGGCTCTCTGATCACTTCAATACGTTGGACACACAGAGTCCGAGTTGCAAACCTGTGTAAGAATAAAGGGTCTTTGCTTTCACATACAGGACTTGGTCTCCTAGTTGGTTTTGGAGAGACTCTGTTTTTCAGGCTTAACACAGACCTGCCTTTCAAAATAATTTACTCCCAAATTAGACACTTAGGAATGCATCTAACTGTAGAAGTAAAAGACTCTACAACAAAAACTCTAAGATATTAAAAAAGGAAGGAAATCATGCAAAATACTAGATTATAGAGAAATATTTCACATTCCTAGATAGGCAGCATTAATACTGTTAAAATGTCTACATGACTAAAATTAATTTACAGAGTTAATGTAATGCTTATCAGAATTCCCAGGTCATATTTCATAGGTTTGGAAAAAATAAAAACAGTAGAACCACAAAAGAAATAACCAAATTAATTCTAGGGAGTGGGAATCGTGCCAGAGTTATAGACCACCCTAACACAGCTTTGCTATAGCCACAGTGACAGACAGCCTGAGTTACATAAGAGCAGGCAGGCAGATCGATGGGATGGAATGGAGGACCTGAAAACAGCAAAGTTATTCCCAATGAATTTCTGACTGTAGAGAAAATGCTGGCCTTGGAGAAAAGCTTATTCAACAAATGGTGCTGGCAAAACTGGATTTCTACCTCAGAAAAGAGAAATTATATCTTTTATACTACACAACAATCAAACACTCAAGATGGATTAAAAACTTTAATTTAAAGCTGGGCGGTGGTGGTGCACGCCTTTAATCCCAGCACTGAGGCAGGCTGATCTTTGTGAGTTCGAGACCAGCCTGGTCTACAAGAGCTAGTTCCAGCGCTGGCTCCAAACAGAGAAACCCTGTCTCGAAAAACAAAAACAAAAAACAAAAAAAAACTTAATTTAAAATCTGAAACACTGAAATCTTTTAGAAGAAAACATGTTCTATACCTCAAGGTATTGGGGTAGGCAAGACATTTTTTAAATAGAATACCACATGCATGAGAACTGACCTCGGATGTCAATAGACGGAACTACGTAAAGAAAACATTCAGAGTTCACAGGCAGCCCACAGGATGGGGGAATCTTCTTTAGCTACACTTCAGACAAGGGACTAATATCCAGAATTTACAAAGAATTGTATAAATTAAATACTAAGGAGATAAAACTACCAGTCAACAAATGGGCAAAGGAACTGAACAGACAGTTTTCCCAAAAGCAATAGATGGGGTCAATAGCTAGTTTCAAAATATCCCTAGAAATTAGGAAAATGTAAATTAGAAGTACTTAGAGATGCCACCCTGTCCCTGTCACATGGCTATCATCAACAGAGCTGACAACAAATGTTATGAAGGATGTAGAGAGAAAGGTACCATTACTCACTAGTGGGGATACAAATGAACAGGGCAACTGTGGACACCAATTTGGAGATTTCTCAAAAATTTCAAAATAGGACCCAGTCATGACATGTTCAATAGAGGCCTGAGTCTCAGTAGTTTACCCTGGTTCTAATAGAGACCACAAACTGAGATTACCCAGGCACCACCCAAGAACAGACCATCCAAAGGAAATTCCTAACAAAGTTTCAAACATTTCAATCATTGTAAATAAGATCACCTGCCAACACACACCAAGCTAATATAACTTCTCTGGCTTTTACCGTTAAATAATTCCCTCTAGCAGGGTGAGACATCTCCTCTCGCCACTACTGTACCCGTTGCTTTTGATGAGGTCCTTGGCGGCTTGTATTGTGCACACAATAAACATTGCTTTTGCACTTCAGAGAGTTGGTCCTCCCTGGTGGCCTTTCGGGGTCCTCATGGACTGAGCATAACAGAGCTATCATATGACTCTTCTAAACCTGAAGGACACCGAGGATGCAGTCATGGTCTGAGCAGGCCCAGGAATATAATGCTGGTAGCCACACAGAGCAGAAAACCTTCTCTGGAGATTTCAAGTGAAAGTTTGGACTGTCAGGGGAGGTGGGAGGTAGGGGTGGGATATGGGGAGAAGGAAGCACCCTAGCAAACAGCCCCTGACAGTGGAACTGGGAACCAGCAGCCAAAGTTATGTTGGCGATTTCAAGAAGACAAAAATGCCAGGAATGTGGACCAACTACTAAGAAAGAGAGCAGGCAGAACTAGCCTGAGATATAGCCTGAGGTTTGCGGCCAGGAAGCCATAGGGCAGGATTTACTAAGCCCACAAGAATCCAACTTTTTGGTGATGTGGCCCAGATGGTGAGCACATAATTAGGTGTTTGTTCATCTGAATTTAAGACTTTTGTTAGTCTTGCAGCTGCTGTCCCGTCCCTCCCTGTTGAAACTGGTGCCATCATCATGTCTGATCAGTATGTACCTTTTTTGGTTTTTACTGCATGTTGGTTCAGAACAGAGTTTGCCTGGTGTCATGGGAGAATTCAGACTTGATTTAGCAACCAAGCTGAAGCCTCGGAACCCTTACAGATGGACTGAATACATTCTGTAACAGAAAGGAGAATTTAACACGGGGTGTGAGGCAGAAGGCTGTAAGGTGAATGTGAATGCATCCCTCAAAGGTCTTTCTGTTAAAGACTTGGCCTCCAGGCTGTAGCAATGTTAGAAGGTCCTGGAACCTTCAAGAAGTGTTGCCCAGAAGAAAGTTAAGACTCAGACTTTTTTCAAGGGGAATTTGGATCTCTGCCTGCCTGCCTTCCTTCCATCCTCCCTCCCTCCCTTACATGAGTTGAACAGGTTCTCTGTACCCCATGCTTCCTCCATTTTGCTTTGATCACATGCTCCAAAGTCATAGAACCATCACTGACTGCAATTTCTGAGACTTCGAGCTAAAATAGACCTTTTCTCCCTGTCCCGTCCTCAGCCCAGGCACTTCTCTGTGGTAATGAGGAGATAACTGACCCAGAAGCTCGCAGCTCTCTGCTTAGCAGTCTACTTACAGACAAAGAACAGCATTCTTAGAAAAGCTGGACTGCTAGGAAAAGCAGCATGGAATCCGGAATTCTATTATGTCAGAGAACTGAAATACACATTGGGTCACAGATGGGGGCTGAATTCCAGTGGCGGGGAGGGGGGATGTAACAGAAAGAAGTAATGACAGTGTACTCAGCGTGATTATAGCTGACAAATAGAGAGCAGTTAAGACAAAATGTACTCATTTGTTTTAAAGAGAGATAAAGCAAATCAACAATTTATTGAATTTTTTTCAACAAATTGAATACTTATTCAAATTTCAAAGGACACATTCAGAATATAAGCTTGCTGGATCTATAATTTAAAGCAATTTTAGTGAGACCAATACAAATCACTACGATAATTGTGAAATCATGGGATGATTGCATTGATCGAATGACATGCTGCATTTGAGAATAAATTCCCTCTGTTTATAAGGTGGTCTACTAAATTAGTAGGTGGAAAATTAGGATTATGATTAGTCATTAGAATGTCTTAAAGAGACAGAAACCTGAAAGCAGTGTCTGGAAATTCCAGTGTATCGCTGATGTAGAGGATTTGATCATCACTAAGATGAATGGAGACAACCTGACCACCCGAGAGGAAGAGGGAAAAAACACGTGCTTATTTTTGGGGGAGCAGTTTAATTTTTTAAAAGATTTTTTAAAGATTTATTTACTTAGTATGTGTACAATGTTTTGTCTGCATGTATGCCTGCAGGCCAGAAGAAAGCACCAGATCTCATTATAGATGGTTGTGAGCCACCATGTGGTTGCTGGGAATTGAACTCAGGACCTCTAGAAGAACAGTCAGTGCTCTTAACCACTGAGCCATCTCTCCAGGAGAGCAGTTTAAATAGCCTGTGGGAGTGGTCTTGACTTTTCCTGGGGAGGGGTCAAGGTTCCCTAGAACACAGGGGAGAAGCCTCCAAAAATGGAGCCTGGAGGCTGGGATTACAGGCAGAGCCAGCCTTGCCCTGTAACAGCTAAGAACTGAGGGATGCTGGGAGAACCTGACAGCCAGGTCTTCCTTGATGTGTTAAACAGACACCTCAGTCATTTGTCCCAGGTTTGAAACTTAATCGGAACAGGGTGTAGGAGTTGAAATAAGGTAGTTTCTATGGACTTGTAGTGGAGTGACTTCCATGAGTGTCGTAAGCTAACATATTGGACCTTTTATTGACCAGCAGTTCTCTGCCTTTGGCCCACAATCGCTAGGCCCTTGTGCCCACAGAGCCTCCACAGCCCATCAGATACAGTCACCACCGCCCTTCTGCAAACAGTCATTTCCAGTTTTCAGAATCATTTCCCTGCACTCTGACCATGTGTCAACACTTCTGACTTTTACCGTTACTCCAGATGAGACTTTCAGTGTGATAATCAACAGATCATATTATGTTTGGATGATGAAAAATGAGCAAAAACTACAAAGGAGAAAGTAATAAAAACCTAACATTTGTATTACAATGAACCCTTAAATAAGAAAGGAAAAGGTGAAAATGCACTGCTGCTTGCTATGTTCCTTGCCTCCTTACTGCTACATTCTTCCAGTTTGGATTATGAAAGGTGCTCTGATTATTCGTGCCATCCATAAGATTTTTCTGTATTCTTAACAACCAAATACATGCCCATTGCTCTGATTGCAGCCACTGTGAAATTCAATGTGGAGGCTCCTCAAAAAAGGTAGGAATAAACCGACTGAATGCAGCCATACAGGCATATACCCAAAGGACTCTCTTCTACCACAGGGGTAGTTGTTCATCCGTGTTCTGTGTTGCTGTGGCCATAATAACCAGAAAATGGAAACAGCTTAGGCGTCCACTGCTTGATAAATAGATGATGAAAATGGGGCATGTTTACACAATCAAGTTTTATTCATCTTTAAAGAAAGTGAAATTTTGAAATCTGCGTATAAGTGGGCGAAACTAGAGATAACCACAATGAGTAAGGTCAGCAGACCCGGAAAGACAAATCTGAACTTTCGCTCACGACAGATCCTCAGAGGAATGTGGCCCCTGGCAGGCTGCCCGCGTTCTGCTGACTGGTCCTACTCTGCACAATAGGCAGCAGGGGTTGCATGCAGTGGGCCAAATAACAGTACATGAAGACTCATGGGCATTCTAGTTTCCTCTGTATCAATATGATAAAGCACAAAGGAGCTCAGGGAGAAAGAATTTCTTTGGCTTACACTTCCAGTTCACAGTCCACTGCCAAGGAAGGTCAGGGTAAGGATTCAAGCAAGAGTTTGGAGTAGAAACCGCAGAGGCACCATGCCACACATATGAACCAATTATTTGACTTTTTATATATTCAAATTTAAATAAACTCTGCCATAACCTATTAGAGAATACTTTCTTCACCCTAGAAAGAACCCTGGATGCTAAGACAATCACTAAAGAAATTTCTGTCACCCAGTTTTAGTATTTAGGCATTTTGTGGGTGGAATCACACGATATGTTCCTTTGCAGCTGATTTCTTTGCCCTGGCATGATGTTTCTAAGTCCTGCCCATGCTGTAGCATGCATCAGAACTTTGTCCCACAATGCTGGGTAATATACCACGCCTCCATTTGTTCATTCATGAGTGGATGCGCATTGGAACTTTCTCAGTCTGTTTGGGAGTCCTATCAGCATTGGGCTCTCATCTTTGAGAGCTGCATGCTTCAGTTCTTCTATATAGCTATCTAGAAATTTCTTCATTCTATAGCAAATCTGTTAACCATTGCGGAAACTGTCAGACTGAATGTACTATGCTAGGCTCCTACAGTACATGAATAAAGATACCATACACTCCACAGCTTGCTGCAAAACTGTCATGTTTAACATAGTCATTCCAGTGACTCAGAGATGGCGTTTCTGTGTGGCTTTCACTTGCTTTCCCCCAATGATTCACCATTTATTCTAATTGTATATGTTCTGTTACTAAATGTCTATTGGGGCCATTTATTCATGGCTTGAATTCACTTCTCCCTTTTACTGCTGAGTGTACTGTGATACAATCAATTGTTGGATTTGTGATTTGGGAGTTTTTCCCTAGGAATAGTATTTTCACATTCCTAATAGTGTCTTTAACATAGAAAACTTTTAGTTTTGATAAAACCCATTTCCTTTTATATTATTTGTAGATGTTTTGTATATTTATAAGAAGTTATGTGTAGGCCAAATGTGTGAAAATGTGTACCTTTGCTATTCCATGCACTAACAGAAGGTAGCAGAAAATAAACTTTTCTGACTTCTAACCTGGTTTTCTCCCTCATTGTGAAACTATATAGATAACAAAGCATTCCCGAAACTATCTATATAACTTTGTATATTTTTTTGGCCTGGTAACATGCATTTTTTTAAGAAAAGAAAGAAATAAAAGAAATAGAATGTGCCCTCATGAACTCTTCACTCCTGAGGAAAATATATTGATAAATAAACCTAAACATTGCACAGTATTGTAAAATGTTGGGAGATAAAAAGAACTGACATGGGCATCTTAAAAGCAGGTTTTAAACAGGATCCTGCAGCCACTGGAGCGGAGCATTGCTGTGTCCCTGAAGATCAATCTCAGCCTCGCTTTCTTCTCTACCGACCAGCGCTTTTTATTGCTTTGCTTTCTCACTGTCCCCTGGAATACAAACTTTCTGGCATTATTCTTCCTGTAATTCAAACTTGTAGCTGAAAACTACTCACTTCCAATACCAATATTTTTTGGTTCAGGATTTCCGTACCACTAAATCTGCCAATGTCTACAAGATGACGCTTTTATATGTCAGCATTCTGACATGATCCAATTGGGATTTGTTTGAATACCACTCTGTTCAAAACAGGGTGGTTGAGAGAACAAGTAATTATCCAGCCTTTTCCATTTTCCCAGATACTTTCATCTTCCTCTCTGTGGAGACTATTTTTTTCAAGTCATTATACTCATTCTGCTAATTATATGAATGCCTTTGTCATAGCCTGGCTGTGCTTTTTGAATTTTTAAATGCTTAATAGCATTTGATGAGTGTCTAATGGATAATGAGTAATTCTCCAGGGACCAATATATTATTTTATGTCATTGCTCTGTCTTTTGTGTCTGAGAACAAAAAAGTTAAAAAAGTATTTGAAAGAGAAATAATTTCATAAAATAAGATTTTTTTAAAAACAGGACTAACTTTGTTTGTCAAGTGACATGTCTTTAAAGCACTTGCCTGAGAAGACAATGCCTAAAGGACAAAGGAGTCAAAAATATGTGTTCAATTAAAATGAACAATGATTCGCAGGCAGTCTCTTTTAAGAATGTTTATTGAAATTAAAGTATGTGATTTAGTCTTTATTTCAAGAAGGTTGATTTTAAAAGTATTTTGGAGGCTAAGAATTGCTTTGATAAGTTGAGTTGTTCTCAAATGTACAAGGTTGATAGACATACGTTCACTAGACCCTACGACACATTACTTAAGCGCCTTGGGAGAGTTAGGATAGGAGGGCCTGGAATAATGAATTGTTATTTCATCATCAACTTTAATGTATACAGCCTGGTGGGCAGTGGTGGCACGTGCCTTTAATCTCAGCACTTGGGAGGCAGAGGCAGGTGGATCTCTGTGAGTTCAGGGCCAGCCTGGTCTATAAGAGCTAGTTCCAGGACAGGCACCAAAGCTACAGAGAAACCTTGTCTTGAAAAAAACCAAAACCAATCAAACAACAACAAAAAAAAACCCCAACTTTATA
This sequence comes from Dicrostonyx torquatus, assembly GCA_028555095.1. NCBI lineage: Eukaryota > Metazoa > Chordata > Mammalia > Rodentia > Cricetidae > Dicrostonyx > Dicrostonyx torquatus. Next base: position 3,408,282 of record JAQHUG010000216.1, read on the forward strand.
CAACACATAATCTAAAGCCACACGCATGTGGCTCCTATGATGTAAAGCACTCAGATGGTTACTGGTAAAACACAATCCTAGAGAGGAGCCTCTGGGAGTGATCGATTTTCTCAGGTGTATTTTAAGAGCTTTTTTCTTACTTTCTAGATTTCTCTAGCAAGACTAAAAAAGGAAAAAAGAAAGGGAAAAGAATATGTCAGTAACTTTTAATATGGGGACAAGAATGAAACAACAGAAGTACGTAAATCAAAAATTGGTAATTCATTTTACAATTTTTGACATGCTTTATAAACTCAGGAATCAAACACTGGCCAATAAAGAAAGCCACATCACCCCAAAATACACCACAGTGCTGATCCTAATCGCAGGATTTTAGGATGGAAAGGGCGGTCTTTGGATGATGTAGCTGAAAGCATTTTTCCTTACTCTCTTCAGTACTGAGGGCTGAGTCCAGGGCCTTGTGAGGAGAGGAAACCATGTGTCTCTAAACTATAACCCTTGCCCTTGTTCATTGTTTAAAAGATCCCTTCACACACTACAAATGAAAGAGGGTGAAGCTATAAGACTGTGACATGTGCTAGGAGTCTACAGAAAACGTTGCTATCAGAGCAGGTACTTGTAAGCTAGGGCTTAGTCATGGAGAGGGTGGGACTCACCATTGCTTGCTCCCTATGACTTCAATCTGATTGATTTGATGAACCATCATCAGTGAGATCACACCCCACCTCTTCCATATGTGCAGCTGAGAGTTTAACCTTCTGGAATGGGGAGGCATTGGTAACAGACAAGAGCTCCTCCTTCCAAGCTAAAGAATCTGCAGGATATTTCCCTGAATAACCTTCTTTCTAATATGTGTGTGTATATCATATATATATATATACTATATATATGTATATATAGTATATTATATAAAACATAAATATAATGTTAGACTATATATAGTCTCCTTTCTAATTCATAACGTATACTTGTATATCCCAAATTTGAGCAAGAACAAAGAGGTATCACAATGATTCTTCAAAATATACTATAAACTATAGTAATTCATATCTACAAGATCATGGAAAAGGGGGTTAAGTAAAACTGAACCTCTGCATGCAGTGGTGACTATAAACCAGCACAGTAAATATAAAACGTAGTATGGAAGATTCAGAAAATTTACAAATAGAGAAATAGTTTTTGCCATTTCTCTGTATGTGTATATATGCAAAGTAAATGAAATCCAAATTGGAAAAATGCCCAAGCTCCACGTTCATTACAACATTAATCACAGTCACTACGATATGGAATCAACCTAAGAGCTCATCAAAAGATATGGATAGACAATATGACTAGTGTACACACACATAGCTGAATGTGACTTAGTCTTTAAAGAAAAAAAGGGAATTTTGTCATTTTCAACATAGATGATTCTAGAGAACGTAACACTAAGTGAAACTACCCAGGAACAGAAAGATACTGCATGATCTTATTTATGTGTGAGATCTATGTTGTCGGAGTTTTCTGTCCTGCCCGGTTCCTACAACGTTAAGTCCCAAAGAAATCACACAGAGATCAACATTAGTTATAAACTGATTGGCGCATTAGCTCAGGCTTTTTATTAACTCTTATATTAGCCCATTAT
>JAQHUG010000216.1:3422537-3434199 GCA_028555095.1 Dicrostonyx torquatus
CTAGGTTGTTTCCAGGTTCTGGCTATTACAAATAATGCCAAATAATTTAAATTCAGCCATGGACAGGCATCCTCCACTTTCTTTTACTTTGCTTTTAACCATTACATTAGTATCTTTGACAATTGATGTATTTAATCCATTTAAATAATTGCCATAGTTTCTCAATTTATTTAATTTTAAATGTTGACCTATTAGCACTTGCGATTTATAGTGTTTGAGAGTTAAGGTAAAATTTAAGTCTATAATCATTATAGAACTTTTGAAAAGATGGTTAGATTTCATAAATATAACAAAATAAGCAGACTAATATAAAGTTATATATTGTGAAAAGAAAGAGTGAAGGTCCCTTTCAAAAGCTGATTTGTCATTAAATATGCCCTTTGTGAACAAAAGAAGGGCAACAGCAGCCATTTCAAGAGCATCTCAAATGGTATCTTTAATTCTTCCATATGCATTTGGATGCACAGGATGAAATGAGTATCATGCCTATGTTTCAAATTTTATTAGTGATGATTATAGAATAGTGTGACCAACAAACAGAGAATATATTTTCAAAAAGGCCTCTCATTGGCTTCGTTAATGTGATTCTGAATTATTCCATTGACTCCAACTCTTCAGAGCAGTATTCACAGAGCTGAGTAGTAAATGATGCATCTTCAAGAAGAATGGAGCGATGGCTCACTGATTCAAAGCACCCACTGTTCTTGAGGAGGAGGGCCCAGGTTAGGCTCTCAGCACCCACGAAGTAGCTCACAGGCGCCTGCAACTCTGGCTCCAAGGAACCTGCTGCCTTCTTCTAACCCCTGCATGCACAAGGCACTGAGATATACATGTAGGCAAGACACTCATATACATAAAATAAAAATACAAATACTTTTTAAAAACACAAAGAGGGAAGGTTGTGAGAGACAGACTTGTGAATGGCATGCTCATCAAAGGGAAATGTTTGATTGTGATTAGGGGCTACAAATGAAAGCTATGACTCTATTAAGGATGTTGGGGTGACATTGCTTTATCTAGAGATGCTTACAATTTCTCACAGCTCTACACAAGATAAATAATGACTCTTTTAATTAGTATGTCGAGTGCCGATAATAATGTTCACTTCTAGAGTGAACATAAGCAACTTTCAGCATGAGGAATATTGTTATTGCCTTCTCTCTATTCCACCTCTATTCCTTTACAATAGAATTTTAGTCCCGCTCCCCGAAGAACAGCTTCCCCACATCTTTTTCTCACCTGGCTGGTCTTAACTACTGTTAACCTACAAAGCATGTCAATAAATAAATAAGCAAATAAAACTCCTAAGCAAAACATGCTATTTACTAGTTCTTTCTTCTAGAGTGTACCTAATATTTTCATAGATAAGGCACTTCTAATCCAGTTTAAAAGAATATATTTGTAGGTGGAGTTTTGCTGTGTCCCGGAAGCCCCTCAGAGACTTATTATTAATTACAAATGCTTGGCTAATAGTTCAGGCTTTTTACTAGCTAACTCGTACATTTTAAATATATCTGTATTCCTTATCTATCCTCTGTCACATGATGGCACCTTCTTTTAACACAGCCCATTAGTATTGTTTCTTTCTCTCAAGACTCTGCTCTCCTTCCTCCCAGCTTCCTCTTGCTGTCTCGCCTATACCTCCTGCCTAGCTACAAGTCAGTCAGTTCTTTCATTAAACCAGTCAGAAGGCACCTTGGCAAAGACACATCTGCACAGTGTGCAATAAGATTATTCTATAACATGTATTTGAATTTAATAATTGTGCATACTTCAGTATTTTACTTTGCAATAATAAGGCTTCCTAGAGAAAACACACACAAGTACAAAGCCATCATGGTATGCCTCACCAAGTTTCCCTCCATGATAACGCTCTTTAATTGTGCAAACATCAAACCTAGGGACCCTCTAGTGATCAGTGCACAGAACCTCATCAGACTTCATATTTTACATGACCTTTGATGAACATTGATGTGATGTATGTCCATCAGCATTTCTATTGTATCTTATACTTTAAAACTATTTTCTACTTTAGCATACAATCAAGTGATCACCAAATATTTAAGGCCATATCAAAATATTTTCTATTTCCATTTTATGGTCCTGAGGTTACAGGGAAACTACATTTTCTGTAAAAGTATATCCAGATTTTGTTTTTGTAAATAAGTAAGGTCGAAAATAAAATAAATCAGCGTTACTAAGAAAAGAATATGCTGGTTGGTTGGTTCTTTTTTTAAGACAAAGTTTCATTTTACCACCTTTTGTAGGCCAGGCTTGTTAGAGTACCCTGTATTAAGGTTGCAGTCCACCACGTCTGGAGAGTTGTCTGAGTTCAGTGTACTATGGAGGACTCCCTTTGCCACAGGCCTCCCTCTCTACATTGTTTGGATGGTGTCTTGAGGCCGGATGCCTGACCTTATTAAGAGAATGGCTTTGCACAAAAGCTCGCTGTCTGAGTCAGCACACGAGCCCCCCTCCTTTTCCCTGCACTCTGTCTGGTATTTGAAGGGTTCATTACTGATGCTCACCTGTCCTCACGCAGGTTTGCCTATGTCAGTTCGGTGCTTGCCCTCCCCTGTTTGTCCATCCTCCTTTCCCCCTGCCCTGGGCGATGTAAATCGGGCCCAGGGCTTCAATAACCTGAGCTGTCTCACCGAAGCTGCTTTCGAAGGTTGCAGTTTCTTCTCTCCCTTCCCTCTAGGACCAGTGGCCAACGACCCCAGAGGAAGAAAGAGACCCACAAGACTGACCTGAGGCTTGGAATTCTGCCTGAGTCTCCTGAGGGCTGCAATTGCAGGTGGGCACTATCATGTCAGGCTTACCCTAAAATGTTATCGAGTTAAATGGGTTTCTATCATTACATGCTGATCTCATGTATGTTTAGAAAAATTTTAACTCATAAGCAACAGAGTTTATATTCAACTTCTGTAAACTTTTAATAGCAATGACACCCTTTAGAAAGTCTCCTTGAGCACAGCACGTAACCTGGAAAATTCATTGTCTAACAGTGTTTTCTCAGGTAAAAAGCATCGTCTGCAGCAGCAATCAATAATAACTCTATGCGACTGAAGAGCGGGTCCAGACAGAAGACAATCTTGACTCATTCCAGGCAATTAGCACCACAGCAACAGACTAAAAATAAAGTTACAAACTTGCCCATAACGGAGGATATCTGTTTTGTTCAAAATAGCACTTCTAAAATATCAAAATATGTGTGTCCAAGCCTTTGTCCTCTAAAAAAGAAAATAAAGCTGTGAAACACAGTAAGCCCCCTAGACCAAAAGACTTTAGACTTAAATGTCTTCATCATCTCCAGTTACTCTGTGTGTCTAAACAAATAGGCAAAAGAATTTGTGAAGGGCTGGATAATGAATAGTGCGGGGTAGGGTTCTTAGATAGGGCCACGTCTTTGGAGTGTGACAAGGCAGGCAGTTCTTGCATGTTGGGGACATTGGGCCAGCTCTCTTTCTACAGTGTCCAATGAGGGACTAACTGCACTTTCACAGGGTCAGTGAAGTGCAGGCCTGCTCAGCACATCCTTTGGAGTTCATTATACAAGATCCCTGTGTCCTGCTGTGTTCATATGGGACACAGACCCCACCTGCAGCAGGATCACAGCCCCAGATGTGGCCCTCAGCAACAGCTCAGTGCACATGACACCATGGTCCCAGGTGGTACCCCACGCCATTGAGATCAACTGGCTTTGGTGGCAGTATGGCCCTCAGTCACCATCACAGGTTGCCTTCAAGGGCCACAGACACCAGCTGTGTCTGAGACATGGACTGAGACATGGTTCTCAGCAGCAGCCAGGGTGAATGCCTCCATTGCCCTAGCTGAGTGCAGGCCACTCAGACAGGCACGGCCCTTAGACACTAGCATGGCCCCAAGTCCGCAAACCTCCAGTATCTGTATGGCTGTCAGTGGTAACGGGAGCCATGGATATCAACACAGACCATGGCTGCAAGTGTGGCCATGACATGTATTCTCCTTTCTTCTATCTAGGGACAAAACTAACTCAGTATCATAAGGCTGTTCATGCAGCAAGATCTCAACATGAACGCTTATTCTTTAGTGTATGACATACATGCGTGCGAGCACGCACACACACAAAACATGCACACAGCAGGGATACGGCATTTTACAAATTCACTAAAACTCAGCCAGGGAACCAAAGAATCACCCAAATGATTAGTTCTTGCGGAACTCATGGAGGGTTCCTTGCGAAGTCTAATATTTGAAGAAAGGTTCCTAACATACAGAATTTATCTACCTCTGAGTGCTAGGATTTTCTCCATTTCTGTGAAACTTTTCTTTTCTTCCTGAAATTTTTAGCCTTGGTTACCACTAGGGATAAGTGAATGCTTAGCTAATAATAACATCTCTGGGGTAGAGCATTGAAAATATCATAAATGTTCATAGATTGATGCTCACTACATTGTTTTCTCCCTGTCTGAAGATGAACAGTAATTGTATGAGACAAATAAAACACTAGAGAAACCTGAGAATGTTATTTCCAGATGATATGACCATCATTCATAATCATAAAAAGCACACATTTCTTTAAACATAGAATATTTTCTTAAACGGTATTTATTCTATGTAATTAAAATTGATAGTTTTAAGAATTTCTCTTCAATCATTTTTTACTGGGTTGTTATTGCAGACTGAATGGTTTTGCATACTTAACCCTATGGTCATTTGACTATAGAAGGTTTCTAAAATCCCTGTCGCGAGGTGAAGGAGTTGATTCAGATGTGTCAACAGAAACGAGCATGCTGCTCCCATTACTCACACACAGTAGATGGCTGCACCACCACGGAAATTTCTCTCCATCTCTTATATGCATTGTTCTTCTCATGAGCAGAGTACAACCCAGCTCCTTACTTCGAAAGCATTCTTGATAAAATTTAAGCTGTACTCAAATTTAATAATTACTTAGGTAGAAAAGCATGAGTATAAATCAACATTGTCTTATCAGCATCTTAACAAGGGGCAGTACCAGGGATGTAATGTGTAATAGCATGAGATGAAAGATGAGGCTGCTACATTGCCTGAGAAGGACAGAATGTAGAAAACTGTTAATAAGCCTTTCTGACACCTTCCTCTCTCTATAAACCAGAATTACATATGTGAATAATAGATAACACTAAAGTATGCTTAAGAATTACAAATTGTCAGTCGGGAATTGGTGGCGCGCGCCTTTAATCCCAGCACTCAGGAGGCAAAGGCAGGTGGATCTTTGTGAGTTCGAGACCAGCCTGGTCTACAGGAGCTAGTTCCAGGACAGACTCCAAAGCTACAGAGAAACCCCATCTCAAAAAACAAACTAATTAACTAAATGAATGAATAAATAAGAATTACAAATTGTCCTGCCCTGCACCTCTAACCTCCTTTTACCCATCGAATTAGTTTGTATATTTAGTGAGACGGTATCATTTAAACCACCAGTTATAAGAATTCATTAGAAGCATACAAATGCAGACAGAGAGAGGAAGTACCAGGTCTTGACATAGAAATACTCTACACATGCGTAGATAAAGCTCAGGCTGTTGTTTGCCTAGAAGAATGTATGTGAGCTGGTGAGAGTAGCTCTAGCTATGAATAAACTCACAAAAGTTAATAGGCAGATGTTCACAACATTGCTTCCTCTCTGTGGGAATAAATACAATAATAGATAAACCTGAAAATATTGTTCTAGAAAATGGAGTCATGATCATCGTTTTTAGAGCAGCATCTCACTAATATTTAACTTGTTTTGTCCATTTCCAACATTCATGTTGCCACAGTAATCATTACTTTTTCTGTCTCTCACACAGTTCAAATAGAGAACAAAAATGGGTTTTCTTTTGGGAACTTCTGCCTACCCTTCTAAAAAAGTTGGTTTTGTATGAAACAATCTTACACATGTGGGCTCCCCAGGGTGGGTGAGAGAAATTTATTTGTTTTCTCTTCTCCTCCCTTAGTGTAGGAGGGTCCTTCTGTATTTCTGTTGTTTTCATTGGTTGAATAAAAAGACTGCCTTGGCCTTTTGATAGGGCAGCCCTTAGGTGGGCGGAGTAGACAGCACGGAAGGCTGGGGAGAAGGGAAGTATGAGAGACGCCATGCTTCCCTGGCCTGAGATGGACGTAGGTTAGAATCTTCCGGGTAAGGCCACTACCTCGTAGTGACTTTTACAGACTATTAGAAATGGGTTAAAATAATATGCAAGAGTTAGCCAATAAGAGGCTACAACTAATGGGCCAGGCAGAGTTTAAATGAATACAGTTTGTGTGTAATTATTTCGGGTATAAGTTAGCTGGAACCAAAAGCAGGCCCACGGCCAGGAGCTGGGAGCCGGGAGCCAGCCCCCACAGCCCACTCCTCCTCATGCAACATTCCCTCATTATTTTACTTTCATTTAGAAAGAAAAAACACTCAAGGAACATGTGATCACATCAGGTGAAGCAGCAGTTTGCTTTTCTTTCTTCTTTTCTTTCTCTCTCTCTCTCTCTCTCTCTCTCTCTCTCTCTTTTTTAACAGAATCATGAAGAGATGGTGCAGGGCAAATTAATAATGATTCCAACCTTACTTGAGAAGGTTGTTATTAGCTTAGGGAAGAGAGCAATAAAATTCAATCCAGGATGTTCTATTCCAATGTGGAAAGATGCCATGCCATCTGTGGAGGAAGATCATTTCTGTGGTCATAACCCAATTAACTGATATTCAGAAAAAGCCAGATGAGTTTGAGAAATGTGTGTTCTTTCTGCTTAGTGCTTTAGTAATGTGTTGTTGTTTAATTTTCTTTGGTTTATTCTATATTCATGTTTTGACTTCTGATCCTTAAAATACAGAGCTTGCTCCTAGGTTTGGAGATTGTTTTCTGAATCAGCTACCGCTCTGCTTGTGGACACTCATTAAACAACCTATGAACAGCATTCATTTCCTATATAAACCTGCCAATCACCTGATTTCCTTCCTTAAGTAAGGAAAATTGCCTCTGCACTGAATTATCCCACAGTCAAACGTGGGTGACAGAGGTATCTCTACATCTCATAGCTATGAAGGCACATAGCTATCCAATACTAACCTGCCTCAGCCTTGCTTCCCTCCCCACTTATCATTTCCTGTAGAAACAAAAACACTGGGCTTTCATGTCTTCTTCACGCCTCCCACCTTCTGGTCACCCTCAGACTTTCTCAGCTGGTTCTGTGTGGTGCTTATCTCCCCTCTTAGGAACTGCAGGTGACAAACTCATCATCAAAGCAGTTGTTTCCATGTCTTTTGCTTTGCTGTTCCCGAGTCAATGAATTTTAGGCACACTTGAGCATATACATCAATTTCTTGATATCCGATGTATGCTTTATTTAAGGACACCAAGAGGGGTAAGCTACTACTTGATCTCTCCATTGCCTTCCTTGACAGCTGCTCTGAAGCTGTAATGTCTTGGTTTGGGTTGTGTATTAAAATGAAAATAGCAGGCAATGAACAATTACCTTCACTGAAACACATGAAAATCCATTTTGGAAAATATCACAAATGGTCATCTCTGTGCCCTGAATTTAGGACCTATGCTTTCATTTCATTTGCTTTGTGTTAGTTAAAAAATGGCATATCTCTGGGGAAATATTTAAGCCATAAAGTTCAGGACTATTTATTTTTGTCAAGAACTTAGATTCTACCAGTCAGGGGCTCCATTTAATTATTATTAAATTTTAACAAGCTCAATTGATTGCTAGGAAATAATTCTTGCCAATTCATGATACATCCCTGCTATCTGACCTTTTAGATTGTTCTAATCCATAGCAAATCAATGCAACTTAGCTCTGCCATGCAATAATCTTCAAGATATTATGAGACTAAAAATAAAACCAGATGAATAATCTCCCAAACTTTAAATTTTTTTACTCAATAAGGTTTAGCATAAGACTCACATAGTTAAGGTTGTATGTCTGTGAGTGTGTTTACATACATATTTCCTTTATGGGATTATTCCACCTCAAAAAGGAAGAGACATGCTTTGTTAATACAGATAAACAAATGTCACTGGAGCAACCAACAACTTTCTGATTATATTTAAGTCTTGCTCCACAAGATAAAATGTTAGAGGAGGCCGCTTATAGATTCTCGGCTGCCCAGCCCCAAAGTAATCACACAGAAACTGTATTAACTAAATCACTGCTTGGCCCATTAGCTCTAGCTTCTTATTGGCTAACTCTTACATATTAATTTAACCAATTTCTATTAAGCTGTGTATCACTACAAGGCTGTGGCTTACCAGGAAAAGTTCTGTCCAGCTCTGGTGAGGATACATGACTTCTGACTCTGCTTCCTTTCTCCCAGCAGTTTAGTTTTCCCCACCTACCTAAGTTCTTTATTCATTAATGGTAATCACAGCATACAGAGGGAAATCCCACATCAATAAAATCCATTACTGGCACCATTATTGGTTAGAAGGAAACCTACTATTACTCTGCTAAATGGCATGGTATTAAACCTACTCTTAATGGTTTATCCTTATACCCATGGACTAATGCATCCTTCAAGCACATTAGAGCAGCTTCTATTTGCAGTAGATGGTGGTTAATAGAGATCCACAACTGGTCAGGGAGTAGAGAAAAGGAACTGTAGAAGTCCCTGTGCGACCTCCTCCCAAGGTCCAGGGATCATTGTAGAAGGAGTTGAAGAGGTCTAAGAGTCACAGTCAAGACAGCTGTGACTGCATGCCCAAGACCTGTGCAAGCTCAAGCCAGCCAGAGTCTCAGCATGGATTCTCTGGAGAGGTGGGCAATGAAGTCTTCCCTATAACTGAGAAAGGAGGGGTAAATCTATGCCAGTTTTTTCTTTTATATTTAAAACAATCTTATTTTTATACCAATCCCAGTTCCCTGTCCCTCTCTTCCTCCCACTCCCCCCACCTTCTCCTCACCCCACCCCCATCCACTCCTCAGAAAAGGTAAGGCTTCCCACAAGGAGTTAACAAAGTCTTTAGGCAGGACCAAGAACCCCTCCCCCCAACCCCCACCCCCCCAACTCCCACCCCCATATCTAGGCTGAGCAAAGCATCCCTCCATAGGGAATGGGCTCCAAAGAGCCAGTTCATGAACTAGGAATAAATACTGATTCCACTTGCCAGTGGCCTCACAAACTGCTCAAACTGCACAACCGTCAGCCACATTCTGAGGGCTTATTCAGTCTTATCCAAGTTCCCCAGCTGTCAGTCCAGAGTCAGTGAACTTCCACTTGCTCAGGTCAGCAAGGTCAGTAGGTTCCCCAATCATGCTCTTCGCCCTTTTGCTCATATTATCACTCCTCCCTCTCTATGACTGGACTCAGGGAGCTCTGCCCAGGGCTTGGCTGTGGATCTCTGCATCTGCTTCCATCAGTTACTGGATGCAGGTTCTATGATGACAATTAAGGTAATCATCAATCTGATTACAGGGTAAGGGCAGTTAAGGTACACTCTCCACTATTACTTGCAATCTTAGCATGGGTCGTCCTTGTGGATTCCTGGGAATTTTCCTAGTGCCTGATTTCTTGCTAACCCCATTATGTCTCTCTCTTTCAAGGTATCTCTTTTCTTGCTCTCCCTCACTCAACTTGACCTTCCCCAGCCCTCATGTTCTCCTCCCGGCCCCTTTCTGCCCTCCTCATTCTCCTTCCACCTTCACCCCTACCCCCACACTGCCAATTTACTAAGGAGATCTTGTCTACTTCCCCTTCCGTGGGGGATGGGGAACACATGTATGTGTTCTCTTAGGGTTCTCCTTGTTTTCTGTCTTCTCTGGGGATGTGGACTGTAGGCTAGTTTTTCTTTTCTTTATGTCTAATATCTACTTACGAGTGAGTACATACTGTGTTTGTCTTTCCGGGTCTGGGTTACCTCACTCAGAATGTTTTTTTTTTTTTTTTAATTACTACTGGCCATATATTCAGAAAGTAGTCTCCTGTGCGAATGCATTCAAAGCTACTTCCCACTTTCTCTTCTATGAGGTTCATTGTGGCTGGATTTATGTTGAGATTTTTTTAATCCATTTGGACTTGAGTTTTCTGCATGCGGATAGATAAGGATCTATTTGCATTCTTCTACATATTGACATCCAGTTATGCCAGAACCATTTGTTGAAGATGCTTTCTTTTGTCCATTGTAGAATTTTGCTTCTTTGTCAAAATTCAGGTATTCACAGGTATGTGAATTAATATCAGGGTCTTTGGTTTGATTCAATTGGCCTACCTTTCTGTTTTTGTGACAATACCAAGCTGTTTTCATTACTATAGCTCTATAGTAGAGCTTGAAGTTAGGGATGGTGATGCCTCCAGAGTTCCTTTATTGCACAGGATTTGTTTTGGCTATCCTGGGTGTTTTGTTTTTGCATATGAAGTTGAGTATTGTTCTTTCAAGATCTGTGAAGAATTGTTCTGGGATTTTGATGGGGATTGCATTGAATCTGTAGATTGCTTTGGTAAGATTTCCACTTTTACTATGTCAGTCCTACCTATCTGAGATCATGAGAGATCTTTCCATTTTCTGATATCTTCTTTAATTTCTTTCTTTAAAGACTTAAAGTTCTTGTCATATAGGTCTTCTACTTGTTTGGCTAGTGTTACCCCAAGACATTTTATGCTGTTTGTGGCTCTTGAAAAGGGTAATGCTTCTCTAATTTCTTTTTCAGTCCATTTAACATCTATATATAGAAGGGTTACTGATTTTTTGAGTTAACTTTGTATCCTGCCATATTGCTGAATGTGTTTATCAGCTGTAAGAGTTTCTTGGTAAAATTTTTTTGGGTCACTTATGTAAACTATCATATCATCTGCAAATAGCAAAAGTTTGACTTCTTCCTTTTCAATGTGTATCCTCTTGATCTTTTGTTGTCCTCTTGGTCTAGCTAGAACTTTGAGTGCTATATTAAAGATATGGAGAGAGTGGGCAGCCTTCTTTTGTTGCTGATTTTAGTGGAATTGCTTTGAGTTTCTCTCCATTTAATTTGATATTGGCTGCTGGCTTGCTGTTTGTCTTTGTTATGTTTAGATATGTTCCTTATATCATTGATTTCTCCAAGACCTTTATCATGAAAGGGTGTTTAATTTTTGTCAAAGGTATTTTCTGCATCTAATAAGATGATCATGTCATGTGGTTTTTTCTTTCAGTTTGTTTATATTGTGAATTGCACTGACAGATTTTTGTATGTTGGACCATCCATCTATGGGACGAACCCTACTTTATCATGGTGGATGATTTTTCTGATATGTTCTTGGATCAGTTTGCCAGTATTTATTGAATAAAATATCTTGCTTGCATCAATGTTCATGAGGGATATTAGTCTGTATTCACCCATCTTTGGTTTTTTTGAGACAGGATTTCTCTGTAGCTTTGGAGCCTGTCCTGGAACTAGCTCTTGTAAACAGGCTGTCCTCGAACTCACAGAGATCCACCTCCCTCTGCCTCTCGAGTGCTGGGATTAAAGGTGTACCCTACCACAGGCCAGCTGTAATTCTCTTTCTTAGTTGCAATTATATGGTTTGGTTACCAGGGTAACGGTCACCTTGTAAAAAGAGTTTGACAATATCCCTTCTCTTCCTATTGTGTGGAACAATTTGATGAGTATTGGTATTAGCTCTTCATTGAAATTCTGGTACAATTCTGTGCTGAAACCATCTGGTCCTGGGCTTTTTTTTTTTTTT
>JAQHUG010000216.1:3438926-3465025 GCA_028555095.1 Dicrostonyx torquatus
ACACACACACACACACACACACACACACACACACACACACACAGGTATATAGTACCTACCCCAAAAATTGTTCATTTCCTTTAATTTTCCTATTTTGTGGAGTACAAGTTTTTTAAGTATGATCTGATGATTCTCTGGATTTCTTCTGTGTATGTGGTTATGATTCTTTTTCCATTTCTGTTTTTATTAATTTGCATATTCTCTCTGCCTTTTGGTTAGTTTGGATAAAGTTTTGTCTATCTTGTTAATTTTCTCAAAGAACAAACTCTTTATCTCATTGATTCTTTGTATTGCTTTCTTTGTTTCTATTTTATTGATTTCAGTCCTCTATTTGATTATTTTCTACTGTCTACTCCTCTTGGATAAGTTTGCTTCTATTTGTTCTAGAGCTTTCAGGTGTGCTGTTAAGTCACTAGTATAAGATTTCTCCACTTTCTTTATGTAGGCACTTAGTGCTATGAACTTTCCTCTTAGCACTAATTTCAAAGTGTCCCATAAGTTTGGGTATATTGTGTATTCATTTTCACTGGGTTCTAAGAAATCTTTAATTTCTTTCTTTATTTTATCCTTGACCCAGGGGTGATTTAGGTGAGCATTGCTCAATTTCTATGAGTTTGTGAGGTTTCTGAAATTAGTGTTGTTGTTGAATTCTATCTTTAAGCCATGGTGATCAAATAAAATGCAGGGGGTATTCCAATTATATCTATTGAGGTTTGCTTTGTTACTGAATATGTGGTCATTTTTTGAGATGGTTTCCTAAGGTGCTGAAAAGAAGGTATATTCTTTTGTATTTGGGTGGAATGTTCTATAGATGTCTATTAAACCCATTTGTGTCATAACTTCTGTTATTTCCTTTCTGTCTCTCTTAAGTTTCTGTCTAGTAGTCCTGTCCAGTGGTGAGAGTGGGGTGTTAAAGTCTCTCATTATTAGTATGTGGGGTTTGATGTGTGATTTAAGCTTTAGTAATGTTCCCTTTTACAAATGTGGGTGCCCTTGTATTTGGGTCATAGATGTTCAGAATTGAGACTAATGAATATGAACTGTCCTTCTTCATCTCTTTTGATTGATTTTAGTTTGAAGTATCTTTTGTTAGATATTGGAATAGATACACCAACTTGTTTCATAGGTCCATTTGATTGGAAAATCTTTTCCCAACCCTTTCCTATGAGGTAATGTCTGTCTTTGAAGTTGAGATGTGTTTCTTGTATGCATCAGAAGGATGGATAGTATTTTCATATACATTCTGTTTGCCTGTGCCATTTTATAGGTGATTTGAGCTCACTGATATTAAGAGATACTAATAACCAGTGATCATTAGTACCTGTTATTTTTGGTTTTGTTGTTGATGGTGGAATTGAGTGTATGTTTTCCTTCTTTGGATTTTGCTGCTGTGAGATCATCTGCTGCCTGTGTTTTTGTGGATGTAGCTAGCTTCCTTTGGTTGGAGTATTTTGTCTAGTACTTTCTAGAGATCTGAATGTGTGTCTGCAGAACATCTCTCCAGGACCTTTCAGAGTTTCCCTTGAAAAGTCAGGTATCATTCTAATAGGTCTGCCTTTACATGTTACTTGTCCTTTTCCCTTCACAGCTCTTAATACTCTTTCTTTTTTCTATATGTTTAGTGTTTTGATTATTATGTGGCAAGGAGACTTTTTTTTGGTCCATTCTATTTGATGTTTTGTTAGTTTCTTGTATTTTCATAGTCATGTCCTTCTTTAGGTTGGAAAAGTTTTCTTCTATGACTTTGTGAATATATTTTCTGTGTCTTTGAGCTGGACTTCTTCTTTTTTTAATCCCTATTATTCTTAGGTTTGGTCATTTTATGATGTCCCAGATTTTCTTGATATTTTGTGTTAACAGTTTGTTGTATTTAACATTTTCTTTAACCAGTGAATCTATTTCCTCTATCATATTTTTAATACCCGAGACTCTCTGTTCCATCTCTTGTGTTCTGTTGGTTATGCTTGCTTCTGTAGTTCATGATTATTTACCCAGATTTTCTATTTCCAAATTTCCCTTGGTTTGTGTTTTTGTTATTGTCTATTTCAGTTTTCAAGTGTTGAACCTTTCCTTCACCTGTTTGATTGTTTATTCTTTGCTTTCTTTGTGGGATTTGTTGATTTCTTCCAACTTTGTCTTTTCCTATACTTTTTTAAGGAAATTATTCATTTCCTCTATAAGGGCCTCTATCATCTTCATAAAGTTATTTTAGTTTTCTTCTGCTGTTTGGATGTTCAGTTCTCACTGATGTAGAACCACTAGTATGGTAGTGCCATATTGCTCTTTAGGCTGTTGAGTGTGTTCTTGAACTGCCATGCTCTCATCTCTTCTTCCAGTGGGTGCAGATAGAGCCTGTGCTTCAGGGGGGCCCTCTTTCTCCAGTTGGTGCAGGTGGTCACTCTCCCTCCAGGTATAGGTGATTCTGTGTTTCTGGTGGATGCTGGTAAGTATCTGAAGCTCCTCAAGGTGTAGGCAGAGCCAAGGTTCTGGTGGTCATCACAGATACTGTGGGGGATGGTTGGGGGTATGGGGAGGCTGCTCCCAGCTCTCTGGCTTTGCTGAGTGAGGGTAGCGTATGGGGCCTAAAGAATAGAGTCGTCCCTTCAGCGACTCAGACACACATCAGATGTTTTCAGGGCCAAGGCTCTGGTGGTCACAGATGCCATGGGGGATGGTTGGAGTGTGGGGAGGTTGCTCTCTGGTCTCTGGGGCTTTGCTGGGTGACAGTGCAGCATAGGATGTACCTCTTTGGTCTAGGGTTTAGAGGGTAGGGCCCTGCAGTGGGGAACCGAGACACTTATCTCTCCATGTGTAGATGAAGTCAAGACTCTGCCGGTCTCAGATGCTGTGGAGGTGGTTGGGGGTGTATGGGACTGCTCCCAGCTATCTGGGACTATGCTGGGTGGGGGTGAGGAACAGAATGTCCTCCAGGACTTAGGACCTAGAAAAATCTCTATTTTTGTTTTAATTTTTAAGGGTTTTAGATCTAGAAATAGCCTGCTAACATATATCATCCTGATCACCTTGGTACTTGGTATCTGATTTTAAGTAATTCACTTAAAGGATCCTGAGAGACCTCCATAGGTCCTCTTTCTTGAATGGTTCAGGGTTAGAATCTTTCATTTCTAGAAAAACTGTTTGCTATACTAGCCAACAAAGTACAAGTCAAAGTTCTATTTGTTTAGCAAGGTTTGAATGGTTTAATAAGGTTTGAATTTTGTTATTACTTCTTTCTCTTTTTATACACACACACACACACACATACACACACATATACGCACACATATATACATTTCTGGTCATCATTTCTTCTTTATTTTCCCCTGATGCCAAATATTATCTGCTTGAAGTATTTTTTATTCTTGTAATGTAAGTCTGTTGTTGAATTCATTTAATTTCCCTGTGTCTTCAAAGCTTTCCACTTCAATTTTGAAAAATAGTTTATTCTAACTAATGAATTTTAAATTGACAGCTTGGTGTTGTATTTTTTATTTCATCACTTTAAAGATATTCTACATGAAGATTTGTTCTCATTTTAAAAACATCATTCTTTTATATATAGCGCATATTTTGAATGTTTTTCCTTTAGTTTTTTGTGACAGTCATGGTTAAATAAGCATTTTAGATTTGTGAGTTAATAATTTTTAAATTTGGACCATTGTTCAAATAATTTGCCTTTGTTTAGCCCATTTCAAATTGCAATTAAAATATAATTTGTTACCTAAAATTTTTCTATACTTGGAGATTGTGTGTGTGTGTGTGTGTATCCCTTTTCTCTGTGCTTCACTGTCAGTACTAATGACTGTCTTTAACTCTATTAACTTTTTCTTCTGCATAGTCTAATTTATTTATACTTCCTTCTAATAGACTTTTGGCTTCAGAAATGATCATTTTTCATACATAGAATTTTCACTTTGTCTTTTTAATAAAGTTCATCATCTTTACTGCTTTCTGTGTAGTTTCTTGAAAATATAATAACCACTTTAAATTTTTTTGTCTGCTGCACTCATCATTCACATCATTTGGGTCACATTGCTTAACTAATTTTTCCTCCTTAGACATGGTACCCTGCTGCTTGTTTTGAGTCCTGGGTAGGTTGTGATTGGATTCCAGATACTGTATATGTTTCCTGTGAGACACTGGGTGCTTTATAGTCTCAAACAGGGTCTTCTGCTTTGTCTTCAGAGTCTCTTGGTAACCACTGTGTTCTGTGTTCCATCTCTAAGTCTCCTGGTCAGGATCTTAACTGGACTGCATCTTCTCCACTGCTAATATTCCTAAATTACTAGGCGCTCAGTCCCATCTGTGTGAACTTCAGGCATGATTTCCTTAGTGCTCTGCTATAGTGTTTTTTCTGGCCAGGTGGCTTCTTCACACATGTGCAGGAAATTTCTCAAATGCCTATTTCACGAGTCCTCTGCACACCTCTGAGCATCTCCATGAGCAGCCTTCTCTCCTCCACTGTGGCGCCCTGAGCTCTTTGGATTGCTCAGCTTCTCCACCCTCCAGATCTATCTCTTTAACACAGGGGCGGTATGGGCTCCCTTGCTTCTGCTGTGGTGGGAATCAAACCAGAAAAGGGAGATTAATTGATCCTCAAGTCTCAGAGACTGCCGCCTCCCAACACCAAATAGTCAACACAAAAGGGATATGATGCTATATATTTTCTCCTTCTTAGAGAATATGCTTTATACGTATGTCACCCCTGCTCACCTCTTAGACCAAAGCAGGAACTTGCAGACTACTCACCTGAACCAATTTTCTTCAGTGCTATCAATGCCCTTGAAGTTTCTAGGAACAGAAAACAGAGTTAGGCTCTGTGTGTCACAGTTCTTATACTCTCCTGGAAACTTACAACAATATGGGGATGTACAAAGCAGAGAAATGGGATTCAATGGAAGAGGAAGTAAACACAGTCTCAAACCTAAGGGCAGGCTGGCCAAGATAGGAACGGAACAGCCCTGCCTTCAAATTCTCCACATTCCCTTTCGGGGGGGGGGGGTATCCACTGCTGTCTTCCTGTCACTCCTCCTCAGGAATGGTGCCACCTAATGATTGACTGATGTCCTTGAGTTATGTAATGCTCTTCCCATTGAACAAGTACTTAAATGAAGCATATGGGGGTTGGAAGAGAAACTAAGATAATAGAAAAATGTCAATGTTACAAATTTATCTTCTTTACAAGGTTGAACAATACCTACAGTTCTCCAGCAACCTTCATATCTCCATTGTTCAGCCTACTGCTTACTCTGTTGTTGCATTCTGTGGTATTTGCAGTTCTGAAAATGTCCTTAAGTTAAGGTTTCATTACAAGGCTACTCATGTGGACTGGTATCTATGAAGCTATCTATAACTTCTACAGGTTATAGATTTAGTTATAGTTATAGATTGTTGCTTTTCGCTACCCTTAATAAACTGGTGTTTCTCGCCAGCGGTTTTCTCTCCTCAAGATTTTGAAATACCTTTCAGGAGGATAATTAATGTCTCTTGTCTACCAGTCTCTATTCATCTTTTATACTTGCATGTATTTCAATGTTCCCCAAAGATTGAAGTATTCCTGCCCACAAGAATGCCAATAACTTCATGAGAGCTGTACATGAGCAATGTGCTCTTTTTTTGAAAGTATTCTTTAACAAGACTGAAAATTTTCTTCTAGTATCAAATGATTGTAAGCAAATAAAATTTAAAAATGGTTACTGCTTAGATAGCTATCCTACCTTCCTGGATGTTTCCTTAAAAATTCCACACCAAATGCTGCCCTGACATCCAATCCAGTGTTTGAAGTCTGCGTTTGTACACACACTATCCTTCTTCTTTTCTTTCTTAGATTTGAACCTTTGGCCATAAGCCACTGAATCATCCTGTTCTCTCTGATAGCGAAGCCGGTTTTCAGGGACTTCATCACTTCTTGATGCTGTCTGGGGCAGTTTTATATACACAGTCAAAGATCTTGAATCCATTGTTGTTAAAACAAAACTGCCTAAATAATCAAATGATGATGATATGATAAACTATATGGGTAAACTTTCCTGTATCTCTTGTGGTGTGGGTATGAGGCATTCCCCATAAGAAGATGTGTATTTAGGATTTGGTTCCCATGTATGCAGTAATCAGAGATGGGCTTTGGGGAAGTGGTTGTATCCTGACTGTTCTGAATTCCTAAATAGATTTAACTATTGATGAATTTGTAACCTGATGATATTATTGAGAAGTGATGGATGGGTTAGAAATTTTTATTACTTTTCAAGTCCTAAAACCTAAAGATAAATTAGCTGATTTTCTAGTGATTTCCTTAGAATTTTGATAACAATGCCTATCCTTCTAGCAGTATTTTCTGCCCATACTTGATATTAATAACAACTTTACGAACTAAATCTCACTATCCTATTTTTATTGTGTATTGGCTAATAGTAATAGATATTTTTTGTGTTTACTATATTAAAATAAACAATATGAGAAGCACAAGGTAAATAAACAAAAACAAACTATAAACCTTTACAATCACATTTTAAAAGGAAGTACACTATCCAAACAATTCCTTTTTGCATGAATTCTAACTCATTACTCTTATTTTTATGTCATTATTAAAACATAGTGTTCCAAAATGTTAATGAGATAAACATTTGTTCTGTTAATGTCTTAATTTCTATCATGATAAAAAACATTGCAAAAAGAGTAGAGCAGGGTAATTAAGATAATGAACAGTACTATGATATTTGGTAATGAAAAAAGTGAACACTTTTGGGTCCAGGGGGTCACGTAAAGATGGGGACAAACGACCAAAGTGTAATAAAATAATAAGATAAAAAGTTTCCATGGGACACAAAAAGCTAGCTGAGACCACAGCCAGAGATCTTTCTATAGTAGGGACACCAAGCATTAGCTCTGAACAAAGGAATTTTTACAATCTCAAGGTAAAACTCAGATACAGATTGCCTTACTTTACAATCTCCACTACCAGAGTTTCTCAGTTAATCTGTTGTCTTTCTTGGTACTTCCAGGGAAGGTTTACTGAAGCCTTGTGGTCTCCCCTTTGATGCTGCCAGTTTCACATAGCAGGGATAATGCGTAACCCAGAGGTCATATACGTATTTCCTAAAGGTTGACTCAGCTGATATCCGTAGGCTAGCTCTCAATTTGCAGAGAGATGCTTTGGCCTTGTAAACAGAGCTATGGGTTGTAAAGTGAAATAACCACTGTTAATAGTTAATCCCCAAGCTGCTGAGAAAGCTGCGGACAGTCTGTTCTCATTCTCCTAGACTCATAACTTTATATTCTTTATTTCTACACTCTTATTTTTGGAATCTACATTTTTATATTCTATATATACATTTAGACTGTTCTAACACAGGTCATTGGGTAGCTTAAATATCCCTATGTTATTGTACCTCTCTAGTCACCTTTATCAGGAGCCTTGAGTACTAGCCTCAGTACTCCCTCAGGGCTCAGAAAAGGATGTCTATGGTAGGCGAGGATCTGAGGGTTAAAAAAAAAAAAACTCAATCACATTACCTCTGCATCTTCTTTATTTTTGTGCGAGAGGTGAAAATGAAGTGAAGAGGCATGGAGAAGAAGAAGGGAAAGAAAAAGGAGGAGAAAGAAGAAGAAAAGTAAGGGAAAGAAGTAGAAGAAGAAGTAGCAAGGAGAAGAAGGAGAAGGAATAATCTCCATGAGGCTTCTAGTTTTTCCAGACATAGTTAGAAAATTCCATAGGCAAAGACAATGATAATATGCATATCAAAATCACAAAAAGGACAGGTTAGAACCTGACAAAGCAGTACTGCAGAACAAGTAATACAACACAGGAAGAGCCAGCATTCAAGGGGAAGTATGTGACATTCCAAACCACTAGATAAAGTTCCTAAACATCACTGAATCCTGGCTTCACCCACTCTCCTCATCTAATCTCTTTGATGATAACCAGCAAAGGTGGGGCATGCTGCCTTCCTGCTCAGTGCCTGTTCTCTATAGAAATTTCTATGTGGTCTGTTAGCAGGCAATTTTGTGGGACTGACTCTGTGAATTTGACTGTTAGGACAAAGAGTGAGTGCTATTGCTCTAAGGCCCCATGGTGTGGGAAAATGGGAAGGTCATTCAGGTCATTCCATTGCCCATGCAGGAGAAGTCACACTGCTGAGGTGATTTGGGAATGAATCCATTTTGAAGGGAAGAATCATGGACTTACAAGGTTTCCACAGATATGACAGTGACTTTTCCAAAGACAAGTGTTCCCACATCTCTGCAAAATGGGTTGCCCTATAATCTGCACATTTGTGGTTTTGTCTTTATGAATCTGTCAGCTGTGCATTCACTGTATAGTCTTGTGGGCTCGAACACACCTTTATAAGGAGAAGCTGGTGAGACACTCTGAAATGGTCAGATGCTCTGGTAAGGCTTCTTTCTTCAGATTAAACTGCTAATTTACTTTCAGTAGATTGTTTTGGTCTAACCTATAACCAGGCTAATTTTTTTTTTCATCAGAAACATTTCTACCTCATTGCAAAACACAATATCAAATCATGTCAGTCTTTGGCAGATGGCAGCACAGGTACTGTTATTCCCAAATCCGTGAAGTCCTCACAAAAGCCAACAAGAAGACCGAGTCCTGTATGTAAAGGGAAGAGCCTTTATTTTAATCAAACTCCGTCTCTCTGAATATCCAACGTATTGGAATAACCAGAGAGCCCCGAGCTCAGTTAGAATTGGGTTTTTATAGTAGTAAAGGTAGGCGTGAGGGGTTTCTGAGGTTCATGACCCCCGATTGGCTGTTATTTGTCTAGGGGTGTCCTGGTGAGTGTGCTGGCAGGTGATCCTATCTACAGCAGTTGGAACGTTAGGCATTTCCTTTAGATGGTCTATTCTTGGGCGGTGCTCGGGTAATCTCAGTTTGTGGTTCTTCCTGCAGCCAGGTATTGCTTCAGGGTAAACTACTGAGACTCAGGCCTCTTATTAAATTAACTGATGGCTGAGTCCTACTCTGTCAGGTGATAATGGTTGGAAGTAAAGAACTTTGTTTGGGTGACCTGCCCATACTTAGCTTTTCATGGCTGGCCCCCCACAGGTACCAAGCGCCTCAAAATTGACAACATCTAATATTCAAGACAACCCAAGGACTCGATTTATCTGTTTTTAGTTTAGAACTAGATTGTTCACTTACAAGGGAAAGAAAATCAGTAAGCGACAAGACTGTCTCAAAACACACTGGGGCTGAAGGGAAGCAGCTTAAGAGTACCTGCTGCTCCTCCAGGATCAGATTTGCTTCCCAGCATCCATGTCAGGCGACTCACAGCCTCCCATACCTGCAGCTCCAGTATACCTAACAGGCTCTTCTGCCCTCCAGCAGCATCCACAAACATACCCAGAGGCAGACAGACAGACAAGACTTTAAAGAAAGCTAGGAAACAGAAAAATTTCAGATCTGGGGAGACTAGAAGATCAAAGGGGAACATGCAGGAAGAGTGAACATATGTGCATCCCTGAGGATCACTTCAGATGGATGAACAGACGTTAGTTAACTAGTGAAGCAAGAAGAAAACAAACAGGGCTTTGAAGTCACAAATTTAACTTGAAAGCAAGACAGAATTGGAAAACCCACTTTGCACTCTGTTGATTAATCCCTCCCAAACCTTGTTCATCAAAGGAGCTTATCTCCGTTTTCTCAGTCACCTGTACCGGTTTCGGATCATTTAGGAAGCTCATTGAGGACAATGACTTACGTTGTTAGATTAACAAAAAATATAAGTAACATGATTCTCAGATTTCTCTGTGGGTAAGATTGTTGGAATACAAGGAAAGAATAACAAATACCAAACTATTAGTCATTGCCAAGGCAACTAAAACAAAAATTTAAAACTGAGTCATTATTGATATATACCTCTGTCTGTCACTAAAATATTTAGGTCAAGCAATAATCTTATCAATAACAAAAAGGTGCTTTTTAAAAAATGTATTTATAAAATATTCAATTTCAGAAGAACTGCAGGTCAAATAGGAAGAAAATGACATCTTGTTTAGTACTTTATCCCAACCCCTTAGTTTTGCCCTTCAAAGGCAATTAAAGAAGCTTCCTGGCATGTCACTTATTGTATCTATACACTGTGCATGTGCAGTGAAGTAGCTTGTCACTTGAAAATATTTGTGTCATTCCATTAAGAGATGTGGGTACCTCACTGAAGCAAGAAGAGGTCCTGTGATGAAAAATGCTTCCTGCATGTCTACTAATGTCTAGCTTTTACTCTCTTTTAAACGTGCAGGTGGTTAAAATTATTTTTCATATCCTTATTATCCTATCCATGACAGGTTTATGCTGTAGTCTTCAGGATATTGGTAGGATATAAGCACACAAAATATGGAAATTTTAAAAGATTTTAGCATTTACTTGTTAATTGAGATGATCCTGAGCAAATGGGAGGTGGGTAGAGGGACACTCAGAGCTCACACAGAGAGAGGTTATGGGGAAAGAGAGGCAATGTATACGTGGAACACTTGTTTCAGACAGGTGAGAAATTTCTGCCCTATATAGTGGGAGACAGAAGAAAACGGGTACTGATGGCAATGATGAAACTCATCCTAGTAAATGACATAAGAAATGAAGCACTATAGAGAACATTTTAAGAAATAAGTAGAAGAATCAGTATATGAGGTATAAAGTGTCAGAATAATGTTCTGCTAAAACAATGGAATGTTAGAGAAAACAATATGCTAAAAACACAAAATAGAATGATAGGTGGTGGCTGGTGTGGGTTTGGATAGGGACAGGTTCTGAGGAGACCAAGCATGGAAGAGGGAAAAGTGAGGCAGGGCAAAAATCAAGGGCTCATTGGAGCTTAGGCCAAAGTTAATCTCATGCTGGATGCTATTATCTCTTCTCTGTGTGTGCATTTTTATACATACGGTAGGATGGATAGGATGCATGATTTTTTTAAATGACAAAGTAGAGGGAACTGAGCTTCAAGAATCAGATTTTATTTTTAAATATAAAAAGAATGGGGAGAATGTATTGAACAGGAAGACATTGATCTTGCAACCTCATTCTAAGTTACACAGACAAAGAAGGGAAAAAATGCAGCTTCTGCTTTAAAAGCATGCATTTCAAACACTGCGAGCCTAGTTAAGGCCAGAAGGCAGAGTGTATATCTTAAGAGGAGTAATTTAGCAAGCGTTAAGAGTTTCCTGAGAAAGAAGTAGGAATTTTGGAGGGCTTTTTGAGAGAGGGAAGGGAAAGAGATTTTGTCACTGCCACCCACATCATGTTTTGCAGAAGAAGAAAGACTGTTCTTAATTGCATGCAAGCAAAATGGTTTGGTTTTCTATTCTAGAGATGAGCAAACTACAAACTAACTCTCCTAAAGCTAAGTAGATCATTGGAGTGGGGTTCACAGATGCTTAAATACATCCCCAGTATTGCATCTTGACCAGAAAATGAGTTTATTCTTTGCCTATAACAAATCCTGTGCTATCGCTCTGGAAGGACATCTAAAAAGAATTACAACTGGCCTGAACAGAAGTTCAGGTAACCGTAATCATGTCCTCCAGATGTTTTGATTAGAGTAAGGCTGCTTTTAGCCAAAGATAGACGTGAAGGGAATCAATGATAACCTTGTAGTAAAATTACTGAAAACATTTATGAGAATTCTGCATAACTTTTTGTAACTTGATTCTGCGTTTCTCCGTATGAACTTTGTAGATGACAACACTATGCTGCCCAGTACTTACGCCACTGTCTACTTAAGAGACCTCACGATCATACTTGGAAAGGAGAAATAACTTCCTAAGATCAATGTGCAGAAAATGATGCAGTTTGGATAAGAAGGTTGTCTGATGCCACCTCTTGACATACATGGGTCCCTGATATGGATCTTGATTTTTTACAATTATGATAAAACTCAAAAGGTATAAATGGATCATTGGGCTTAGGTGGAAAACCAATAGGAATGAGTGGTATTAGCCTATTACAAGTTATTGACTATGCGAGGTATATTCAAGGATATACTAAACCAACCATGAAAATGACTGCTCGTTGGCTAAAGGGGAGGTTTTTTTATTTTGTATAAGAGAGAGAGAAAATATTCAGAGGCATCAGGAATAGTCTAGAGAAGAGAGAAAAAGAGTCAGAATGGACATGGCCCAGGCTAAAGGAGGAGAAAAATCATGTGTGTTTTATGGAGGATAAGTAGCTCTGGGGAGCAGGCCTTGGAGTTTACTGTAGAGGAGGAGATGAGAAGGGCCAGGATTTCAGGGACCTTGAGATGTATAATGGAAACTGAGGGAGACTAGAGGCCATCATGGGCTTTGATGTGGAACCAGGGGTATATGTCAATAGAGAGCCACATCTACCTTCTTCCAGAAGCAAGGGAAATGCTTCCATTCCAAGGCCAATATCACTGATTCCTAGTTGTTTACACCTACGTCCAATAATCCATTTATACGTTTTGAGTTTTATCGTAACTATACAATCAAGGTCCATATCAGGGACACATGTATGTCAAGAGGTGGCGTCAGGTCCAAGCTGTGTCATTTCCTGCATATTGATTTTAGACAGGTTATTTCCCCTTGCTTCTGGAAGAAGGAACTCATTTTGCAAGTTTCTGAGTAATGCTGGCTTTTTTGTAACACCAGAAATTCTTCTATCATGCAGTCTAAAGTGGGCCTAGACTCAATTTTGCACCAAGTCAGTGGGCCTGCCCTTTTGGGAGGAAATTGGGTACCCTAAGGAGCTGATGGAGGGAGCTGATGGCAGCAATCAAGCAACATCCACATTACTAACTGCCTTGTCATTTAATAATATAATGTTTGTTGTATTATTTTTGAAACTTATTTGTGTACTAGGTTTATTCATTTAAAGTACCTAATGAATAAATTGGTCTGAATTTTAACCTTACTGTGAGAACTACCGGAGTAATTCCTGATATGAAATCAGTTGAATGACTTAGCAGTTACTACTGTGAATACTGCCTTTAAGAGTGGGAGAAAGTGCACAACTCTGAAACACTAACTTTTCATTTCAAATTTGGCACAATTTGAAATTTCCAAAGAAGAGCTCAACAGACAACAAGCTCATTTCTTAGGGAGGAGGAAACCCCTGGAGAGTTTCCGTGGTAGAACAGTGTCATCTAGTGAGAACGTTAGGTGAGAGCGTCTCTAAGCCGCATAAAAATGACCGGAGGGTTTCACTAGCAGAACACAAATTCCTAAACTTTTGAAAAAAAAAGCCATCAACTTTAGCACCTGGCGATGACAAGAGAGTAGATGTTGGGGGTGAATTCAGGTGAATTCAGCAGAATAAGAGGACACAGACCTCCTGCGGAGTTCACACCCATCTTACAATCGCATAGCTGCAGATTGATCCATATACTTGGAGATTGCAGGACTCTGTATTTTTGTTATTACTGCTTTGTCACTATTTTCTCTTGAAGATGCAAATGCTAACTCCAGGGGAAGATAAATTGTTTTCAATTTCCTGTCACTTGTTCCTTTAATTTGCACTATTGGGATGGACAAAGTTCATTTAATTATGGGCAGATGTGTGGTCCATTTTGGAAGGGGCAGCAAACTCACAGATGGATTCTCCAAAAGCAGCCATAACCTCGGTTTATCTTTCTAAGTATATCTTGTACAAGGAGGCCACCTCCATCCTAGAAAACACTTGTGACTTTAATGTTACAGTATTTTCTGAGATTCCTTTTCCCTGCCTCAAGAATGTTAATGTATTTTTCCCCAAATACCTTAAATTAAAATGAATTAGAGAACTTCTTATAATTTTTAAATTGTTTATAATGTATTTATTGCACAGCATCTGAGACATGCTAACGGCTTGTGCAGGCAAATAGCTTACAGGCACTCAGCGAGGATGCTCCTTTTGTGTGGGTACCATTTTTCTTCCGTGAGCTAACCATCACATGACCTCCATTATGTGTCACTTCAAAAACCTACCCTGCACATGCACTCCTTTGAGATCACTAACCTTTTTTATTGGTGTAAAGAGGCTTAGTTCACAATGTTAGTAATATTCATAGTGTAGACTAGAATCCCAAACACTCCTGAAATGGGACATATTGATACTAAATAAATGAGTCAAAGCTTTGAAATCAAACTTTTATTCTAAAAATTAGCATCAAATCTCACAGTACTTAATTAATTAGTAAAGAGTTCAGTTGCACTCATTAATGAAGCCATTGAGTACTTAACTTGCCAGTTTTAAGTGGGTTTAGAAGTTTATATTAAAGATGTATTTATATTAAAGATGTATTTATATTTGTCGGACTTCTGATTTAGCTAAAACTGAATGTAGTAAATCTAAGTTCTTAGTTGAAATGCTGAACGTAGTTATAATTTCTAATGAAACTTGAACACTTTATTCTCCAATTTCTAATTAATTAAGAGCATTGGTTATTAGTATTTGTATAGTTTATCATTTCAATGTAATAAAATTCTTTCCTAGCATTGACCTTTCATTCGCCATAACAAGTTAGTTTTTTGTGGCTATGGTGTATGTGCGTTACCGGTATGTACATGGGCACATGAGGAACCAGAGGTTGATGTCTGCCATGGTCCTCAGCTGCTCTCCACCCTATTGTTTGAGACAGAGTCTCTCTCTCACTGAACTAATTTAGTTGACCTGACTAAATGGGGATTTTCCCCTCTCTCTTTCTCTCTCCAGTGCTGGGGTTACAGGGGCAGACGACCATGTTCAATTTTTGAAGTGAATGCTAGGGCTTTAAACTCGGGGTTCAGCGTTCACACAGCCACTTGATCTACTGTGCCAATTCCCCAACCTCACAAGTTAATATTTTACAGCAAAATGTTAAAATAGACGCCACGCTGCCAGTATTCTCATTAAAATTATCTACAGAAACGAACACTATGCCAATTGTGTGTATCCAGCTCATGACAAGCCCTGAGACCTGGACCCTCTTTTCGGAAGAACTCAACTCCCTTTGAAGTTGTACGCGTTGCTCATCATTCACCCCAGTCCCATTGTACAGCTCTGGTCTCTTTCACTATACATGCTAGAACTCAAGTTCTTCACCCGCATCCCTCCATTGCTTTTATCTTGGCTTAGCATGTTTCTAGTGTTCTTACTAGGACTTCCCTACTAAAAGTCAGCACGCCATTAACCTGGAGGTGTGGTAGGTCTCTAGATTCACTTTTGTGCTTTCAGCCTGTTTTCCACTTCCTCCTGTAACTAGCCTAGGCTCTGATACCCAAATCTTTGCTGCCATAATCCTTAAGGTTTTTCATCTCCACAAAATGACGCAATGCATTTGTTTTAAAATTCTTCTCTCTCAATGTTCATTACCTTCTCACTAGCTCGGTCACCTGCATCTGTGTTCATGCATAAATCATTACCAATAGTGCAATCTCTAAGTCACCTGCTCTCTATCCACCAACCTTCCCTTATTTCTCCAAGTTAAATACTCTGTTACCCAAACTATTGCTATTACTCTAACTAAAATGTCCAAGTCATGGATGCTACCACTAGTTAATGTATCTCTGTATCCTCACATCTTCATCTTCTCTTGTTATTGAGATAGATACTGCTGGGTCAGCCTGACTCCATCTTCAGATTAAATTACACGTTCAAATAAACTCATTCCTGTTTTCTGTAAAACTTGGGTTTGAGCATGTCTTGACACTTTTTCTGGAATTTAACATATTCCACACCCTATACTCTGACCTCCCTCTGATATGATGTTTTGCCAAATAATTTGGAAATGTTCAGCCAAATTTCTATGTAGCCACAAACCCCAACCTTCAGAAACCTCTTAGTCTTACAGTTTTTTGAGCTATAGAGACCACACTATCTCCTGTGTTTCCTGCTACTTTCTCAAACCCTGCTTTAGAGACATTGTCCTATCTGACAGAAAATAAAGCTTGCTTCCACTAACAGAATTTGGGTAATGGCCTTTACTCTCGTTTGGTGAGATTAACACTGCTACTAGCTGTAACACTGTAACACTTGATTTCAATCAAAACATAGTACTCTAGATATTTGTAACATTAACTTAGGTTTCTAGCTTTTATTTGAATCCAAACTTCTTCCAGGGTTAAGCCTTGCAAGCATTGTTCCCGCACTTTATTACCAAATGAAAACTTCATTCATTTTCTTTCTGAGAAGCATCCAATACTAGGTCGTGATTCAGCTGTTTATCTTGCCCATTTCCCTCATAAAATTAATTAACTCAGTGGAGGACATCTGCAGGCTCTAGGCACCAAACCTGAGCACACACTGCCTCTCCTTCCCTCTTTGTTCCGTATCCTAATAAAACCCAGTGCTCTTTTTAGTCAAGATCATCAATCTAATAAGTTCCTGCCAAATCATTCCAATTGACATAAAATCATTATGTAATACATCTACTGAAAACAAAAAACAAAGAAAGAAAACTACTTCTCTGTTCAATCATGCTATTTTCTTGTTTCCCCTTTCTAAAAACTTCATAATGAGGCTGCCTATGCTTACTTGTCAGTGTAAAATCCCTGTTATCCTTCAGATTTCTTCTGGTTTCCATCAGTGCTTGTTAGCAAATGCAGCTTCTAATTGACTGTTTCAGGAAGACACTCAGCATTCTGATATATAATATCATATCAGATTGCTATTACTGGAGGATTTTCATTATGACTTTACTGTTGGTCTAATCAGCCCATGCATTTACAGGGTGTACTTCCATGTCTTGTTCACTACTCATATAGAAAACACTATAAAATCTATTGATTAGATTATTCACTCTTGTTTTTATTTCTTCAAAATTCAACATTCAAGCATCTTAGACCAACAGTAAAGTCATAATTAAAATCCTCCAGTAATAGCAATCTGATATGATATTATATATCAGAATAGTGAGCATCTTTCTGAAACAGTCAGTTAGAAGCTGTGCTGGCTAGCAAGACTGATGCTTCACTTGAGTCCACAGACTAACTGAAAGCAGGATAAAAGATCTACATCTCTATGCTCATGGTGTACCTGTCTGTCTTCTTTATTTTGGCAAAAGGAATAGAAGTTTAATTCACTGTCACCAACCTACCCTCTTGAGTCACCTTGGGTTCAATAGACAGAGACTTAGGGAACAGAACTCAGCCCACAACATACACACAGAAAGATTAGAACAATTATGTGTGACAGCAAGGCAGCACTCTGCAGCAGACATAATCATCTCCTGAAACCCAGGTGAAGATGACAGCTGTCAGGCCTTCTTGGGACCATTTTACAGAACCAGAACTGAGACAATGAACAACCAGATCACATTTTGGCCAGGACTGTTTAATTATGTTTACCTCCTGATGCTTTATCCCAGTCCCGCCCCTATTTATACCTAGATATCATGTCAGTACCCAGAAGACAAACTTGGATTCATTAAACAAAATCTTCTCTCTTTTCATTATTTTTCTCTTAATTATAAGGGTGTCACTAAGACAAGTTTGGGAAGCTTCAAGAACTTAGACTTCTGGTTACATTATTACCTATTTCTTGAATATTGGGTGTGTATAATGTATATAATGCACAAAAACATTTCCACCAATTTAACAAGTTATAAAATGCAAATGAGCTTCAATCATGTAGAGCTCTTAAAGAGGGCACATACACATAAAACCTGTAAGCCATAAGGGTCTTCACACAAACCATAGCTCTTACCTCAAGTAGCATAAGAATGCCCATGACTCATGAACATGGATTTGGGCTGCTACATGCCACAAATAACATGTCCAATATGGAAGCAATTGTTTTGTAGTTACAAAAGAAAGTCATATATCAAGGGATCTACCAAATATATTGGTAGAAACCACAGGATAGGCAAGGTTATAGCAAAGTGAAAAAAAATCTGCTAATAGTTTTCAGATGTCATCTCATGACATTCTTAGCTTAGGGCTTCTGGAAGCTAGTCGTTGCTAAGAATACATTCTAAAACTTTTACCTGACAATCAAGAAGATGCTGGGTAGATATAGAAGGCTGGTATTAGCTAGATGTTGAGGGACTAAGAAGAATTTAGGATAATTTTGCTCTGGATCTGTACACAGCATATCATATCTCCATAATCATGAAGTTCTCAGCCTTGTAGAATCTTTAGCACAGATGTATCCTTTTATAGTAATTTCAATTCACAAAGAGAATAGACATAAATGTGTCATATGGAAATAGAGTACATTCACTAGAAAAAAAATTATCCAGAATGAAAACATAAGACAGAAACATAAAGAAGAAATTGCAGTAGATTTGATCACTATGAAAGAGGAGAGGAAGTAGGGGAAGTTGGGAGAAGATAGTGGTGGGTGAGTATGATCAAAATACATTGTATAAATGTGTGGTGCTTTCAAAGAGTAAAACATACTATTTTAAGAAATCATGAATCAAAAGATATAACTTTAACTTAACTGTGATGTAGGCTATCAGAGCTCTTCTTTTGTGGGGGTAAGGGGTCCGGGCCCTATGCTGCCTCTGTTCTCTGTTGTAGAGGTAGTTTTCACTCAAATATGGGAGGAAAAAGAAAATGAGTTCTTAATGGTAGCTCATTTTCTGAAAGAGAAAAGAATCTCAGGAAACAAGATCTCCACCCATTCTGAGCCCCGCAGAGAGTCATAGAGTTGTCCTGGCCTAGCTGCCTTGAGATACATGTGTCGTAGGTTTTTTAGGTCCATGGGCCCTGGGACATGAGGTGTCTTCCAGTTCCTGAGAGAGCTACACACTCCCTCAGACAGTGAAGTGGTCAGGCCACTTTGTGCTTCTCTATACGTTCCCTTAGCAGTCAAAGAATCATAAAAGCTTGATAGGACAACTGGTCTCAGACATTAATCTTGTGTACCCTGTATACACTTCATTGTGTCCTGGCAAACACAGTTGTACTGATCCTGGCAACTGCCATTATATTCTAGTTCTGATAAAGTTACAACAATTCTGATGGCTCTCAATAACATTGTCACAGCCTCAGTTGTGCTGTGGCCCCTCCAACCTGCCCAATTGAATTCCTCAAGGCCAAATCAGCTGACCTTGGCCAAGTAAGTGAAGGCAGACATTTACAGAGTCCAGTAGAGATTTTGTCTGTACTTCCATCACTTTGGTAGGTAAGGACAGGAAACCTTTTATCTTTTTTTCTTCCATGTTTGGTAAAGAAAAGGCTTAAGTCGCTAATTAACTGTATCAATGTATTTACTGAGTGTGTTGTCAATGGAAAACCAGTCTTATCTCAAAGGGGATAAGAGCTAACTTATTCTGGACTCAAATATGACTGATGCTGGCCCAGGAACATAGGTTTAGGTGAAAATTCCATGTGCCAGCATGGTAACAAGTTCATGAAGTTCATATAATAACAGAGAAAAGAAAACTATACACCAAATACTTTTAAAATATTTTGGTGGGATTGTCAGGCTCCAGTGCAGCAAGAAATCTCTTTCTTAGCTTTTGGTTGATGAAAGCTTGTGTTCTCTTCATGGATTCCAGAGGATTTACCTGATAGTCACAACAATCTTAGGTCCTACACAGAGACAGGCAATAAAAGGCTATTAAGGGGGCCTAAACATGGCCAAGACAATTGGCTCTAGACTCCCAACATACCGTGAACTTCTCCCCAATGTGGAAGTTCCAATGAGTTAATCAGCCTTATATAAGTAAAAACATAAGATGAAATTCTTTCCAAGAACTTCTATTCACTGTGTGCCTGTGGGATGTGGGGGGACACATGTGTTCTGTGGCGTGCATGTGGAAGTCAGAAGGTCAACTGTTTTCATCTCCTCCCCACCGTAGGGGTGCTGAGATTACTGACACACATTGCAGCATCTGGCTTCTTATGTAGGTTTCAAGGATCTGACAGGTCATCAGGCTTGTTTTTTACTCTCTGAGTCATCCTCCCAGCCCCTATTTTTAATTCTTGCCTTGTATAGTCATTGTGCATGGTGTAATGGTTGCATAGACTATTTTCACAAATGCATGTATTATATGTTGAGAATATTGTCTCCCATAACTCTCCACTCTTCCTTTTCTTCCCACTTCTCTTTCGCTGTAGTCCACTGTTTCCTTAGAAAGTTTCACTTCTACTTAAATGTCATATGTACATATATGACTTTATATATCTATATAAAATCCAGAAATGTGAAAAATCCATGTCTTCTGAGGCTAGTTTAAGTTTCTTAAGATGCTAATATCCAGGAACAGTCATCCATTTTCCTCCAAATGATAGAGACTCACTCCTTTTTTTAGAGTGAAAAGAATCCATACATATTTAATATATTTTGCCAATACATATATAAAATAATAGATTTGTATATGTCTTTTGTTTATTCCTCTGCTAGACACCGAGCCTGGCTCCACTACTTGGCTAGTATGAATAGAACAGCAACAAATCCTGAAACGCAAGTGTCTCCGTGACGTGTTGACTTGAGGTCTTTTGTTTAAGTACCCAGGGGTGACAGAGCTTGGCTACAGGTAGAACTGTTTTCAGTTTTCTGAGAAACTTGTGTCTTCTGGACTTCCCCAGTAGAGAGAGCAGCTTACATTTCCAACAGGAGTATACAGCGTTTGCTGTTGTTTTCTTAATGACTGCCGTTCTGACCAGGGTGATTGGAAACCAAATGCACTTTCCTATAGCTGGTGATGCTATAGGACTTTAGCTTCCTTCCTTTCGAATTCTGCTGCTTTTGAACTCCTGCATCCTTGACAATTTCGCAAGTGAAAAGAGGACAGTGTAGCAAAGAGTGTTCAGCCCCTCTCCTCTCTGACAACAACTTCAGCATAGAACTGGTGGCGTCAAATCAGGCAAAGGCTCCTTGTGGGATATTGAATCTGACTTGATCTTGGATTCTACAACAAACGTCTACTGTTATACTTGGTCTAAATTATTTTGTTTAGCAGTCTGAGTGAAGGAAGAAAATTAATACTTAGAATATATGATCCTATTCAAAGTACGAAAAACAAATATTCCTGTAGAAAAACAGTGTAAATGGCACAAGAAAGCTTTCCATGAGAGACATCGTCACTTCAAGTGAGGACAAACAGAAATCCAGGAACACAGGTACTCCTGCATGAACAAATGTCCTACACAGCCTGGCTAGAACTTCCCTGACAGTGGAGGATTGAAATGCTGCAAATCCAGGGCCCTAATTATCAAGAATTAATGCCATGTCTAATATACTTAACTGAAAAAATTAAAAATTGAATCTAATAAATGTAACTACTAAAATTAAATTAGCATCAATAAGTGAAAGAAATTAAAATATTTAAGAACTAAAAGGGCTAGTGGCAATGTGAAACAATACTTTTTTCATGTTGTTAAAGACGCGGATGTCAACTGGAGGATGACATCCACTGAAGTTTTCAGGTTCTTGTTCCCCAGAGTAAGAACTACATCAGGGACACATGGTTATTAAAAGTAGAAATACTGATGGTTTATTAAGAAAGAGAAAGCATTCTGATAATGACTGTGGGCCAGTGGTCTGAAGAAAGACCTACACTCCAAAGTACTGGGTCATGGCCCTTTATAGGTCACTCACACAGAACCGCCTCTCTCCTGTGATCTTAGTGATTGTATTTATCTCAGACTTTTCTCTCACACGCTCTCTTTGTTGTATGGGTTTTCGCTCTTTATTGTCAATGGCTTTCTATATGCTAATCTTGAGAACACACTTTAGTCTCTACTCTTCTACCACAACATGGCTAGTGAAAATATAAATTCATAGCAATATGTTGAAAAAGAGTTTAGCTTTAACTAGCAAAATGAAGTTCTGTTTGTTTTTCAGTTTCCATTTCTCACAAATATTCTGACAAAAAGCAACTTCAAGAATAAGCTTTACTTGGTTCATAATCCTAGGTTATAGCCTATTATTGCGAGAAAACCAAGGCAGGATCTCAAAGCACCACATCAACAGGCAAGACCATAAGGATCATTACCTGCTTGCTGCTCACTAGTTTTCTCTATTATTACACAGTCAGGGCTCACTTTTGGGAATGGTGCTACCCACAGTGGGCTGGGTCTTCCTACCACAATTACTAATCAAGACATCCCTCCACACACATGCTCACTGGCTAATCAGATCTAGGTAATTCCTAATTAAGATGTTTCTGTCAGGTGATTCTAGGTTGTCAATTTGATAGTTAAAATTAATGCATAAAAAGGTCCCATTTTATAAATTTATCAAAGTAAATTGAGACCATCTAAGCACATGAATCTATTAAAACCTTATTAGTAAAACCAGGCCCATCAAACAAATCAGACTAAAAGAGTGGACACTGTTGTTACCTAGACCCCACGAAAAGATGATGATCTCACTAATATGTCATTTGACTACTAGACTAGACCTAGGACCAATAGACAGAGTACTTTCAACTCTTCCAGGAGCTTCAGTTGGCAGGGGCCATTTGAATTACCGTCCATCTGTTTATCTGCCTGTCTAGTCCTGATTCTTCACTTTGCATTTACAGCTTCCATACCCCACACCGCACTAAACCAGCTCAACTCCCCTGAGGCTTAGCTCAACTCTGGCCCTGGAACTTGACCGTAGAGCTGCTGCATTTAGCAAACTTCTAACAGCGTAGCTATTTCCTTTGTATTTGTATTAGTCTCCTAACTCTCGGAACGCCTTCAATTGAGCTGCAGCCTCTTTGACTACACATAGCCAATGAGTAGCGTATGTGTTCTGTTACATGTAAACACACATGTGGAGAGATTCCTCATATAGCATGCAATATGTCATCTAAGAGTTGATGTTAGTAGTTAAGACTTTAGAATAAAAGAACCTGTGTTTTCCTCAGCTATCAGTCAGTACTACATGGCAAATTTCTGCCTATGAAAATGACCCATAAATTTACTGCTGTCCAATAAATTACATATTGGGAAGTGACACAAACATTTCCTGTTTCTGACATAGCACACATAATATCGTCTATATCTCTCACCAGCCGGGTGGTGGTGGCACGTGCCTTTAATCCTAGCACTCGGGAGGCAGAGGCAGGCGGATCTTTGTGAGTTCGAGACCAGCCTGGTCTACAGAGCTAGTTCCAGTGCAGGCTCCAAAGTCACAGAGAAACCCTGTCTCAAAAAACTAAAAAAAAAAAAAAAAAAAAAACTCACCAAATCCGCATGTGCTTTAATTTATTTTGCCATACAGCCATGTTGCCCCACAGTATAAAAACTGAGGAGGTGAGGCAGAGATGACATGGATCACAAATCCTGAAACAGTCACTGTCGGCCCCTTTACATAAAGTTTGCCATGCTTGGTTTGTAAAATGCCTCCATTTGTGCACCGGAGGAGTGTATGAAATGTTATAGGCAGCATTACTGGATAAAGACAAACTTGGAAACGAGTCTAACACAGGATAAAGTGAATATGCAGCTTATTTCTAGCCTGCCCGTGCACGCGCGCGCGCGCACACACACACACACACACACACACACACACACACGTGTGCGCAGGAACACACACTATAAAGACACTCACCTGCCTCTTCATCATGACTCAGAAACACCATAGACTTACAATTGGCTCCACCTGTGGAAAGTTTCAAAACTGTCAATTATTCAGTACTACATAGTCATTCCTGAAATCATACACATAACAATTAGCTTTGCAAGGACTGAGCAAGTTGTATTTATAGATTTAAGAATATATAAACATATGTAGCAACAATTAAAGAGAGGTTAGAAGCCATGACTTTGGAAGAGGTCAAGGAGGCACAGAAGAAAGATTGGAGAGACGAAAGGAAAAATGGGAAAATTCTAAATTGTCTTCTTAATACCCCTCTCTTTAAAGAGTGTAGCTAGCACACAATGTCAGACATTTATTTCTTAAAACCGCAGCTAGTAGCCCGAGTAAAGGCAGGATGAGCACCTCCCAGAGAGGGAAGCACCTTAGACATACACTGAAATCTTCCTCCTTATTGGTGACTTGTGGCATCTTTCACTGCTCTGGGCCTACACACTCAATTGGTGACATGGGCGTACTTCACCACTCTGGGCATGTGCTGGCAATTCCTTTGCTAGTAGGCTTGCTTTCAGGCTAAAGGGCTGGGAAGTGGGCATAGTCTGTGTTATAACTAATTATATAATCCCTAGTTATAACTAATCTAGGGATAGTATAACTTCAATTTTTCTATAATATTATTTATTTACTTATTTATTATTCTATAATATTATATATTAAGTCTGAATAAAATATAATTCAAATCTAATCACCAAAGTCCTTGATCAACAGTAATTCATTACTATTTTTTGCTTATTTCCATCTTAAGAGAGTTAGTTGGTTGTTGCAAACTTTTTAAAGTAAATCTCTCTTTATGACCTGGAGAGATAGCTCATTTGGGTCCAAGCACTTACTGTTATTTCAGAGGATATTAGTTCAGTTTCTAGCACTTCTAGCACCTACCACAGATGACCTTTAATTCCAGCTCTCCAGGACCTGACACCTTCTGTGACCTCCAAAGGTGCTGCATACACATGGCATTATGGGAGAGAGAAGAGACAGGGACACAGAGAGACAGAAACAGAGAGACAGACACATAGACATAGATATAGGTAGATATAGGGTAGACAGATAGATGTATGGAGATAGGGGCTCATAAATAAGTTTCTCTTAGCTCACCTACTCTTTGTGTTCTCTTCTAAGCACATTAAAATTGAGTTTTTATTGACTCTAGCTGGGGAAGCAAACAGAATAATTGCAGATCATCACCTCTCCCTCAGCTCCTCCAAAATCAATACTCCAGTTTTCTCCCCAGCTCTCCAGCAGACAGCCTGCCGTAGCATCCCCTTTTCCCCAATCCCTCAGGGCCAGTGATTATACAGATCTTTGCCTCCAAACTTTCCTCCCCCTACTCATTGCTTTATCCCCAGTCCTAAACCCAGCAGGAACTTCCTGAAAACCTCAGCCAGCTAAACAGACAAAAAACCTCCATTCCTCCAAGGAAAATCTCCCGGTCTCATCCTCAGCTCTGGATTAGACCTAAACTTCAGCTTCTCCTCAATCTCTCCCCTCTTCCCAGTTGACTGAGCATATTCCTGTGGAAGACCCTGTGTTCCTCATTCCTGGGATGCCTTCAGGCTATGCTTCCTAGCCCAACCCCAATCTTAAATGTCAGCTCCCAATACCTAGCAACACATTTTACCTTGAACCTCTGGTGATCACAACAACCAGGATCCAGGGAAGAAATCCCAACCCAGCCACACACAACCAATGCTTTCCTAAGAACCAGAGGAGGCAATAGAAACAAAGGAGCAAAACACTCAAACAACAAAGATAAGACCAGTCATTGACACCTAGAATTACAGTCTTCTCAAACTCAGATGTCTTTATAGCAGTGTTAAAACACAATGAATAGCTTCCAGGACAACAAATATGTCTCAACTAGAGACCAACACCCCATCATAGCAGACCCTGAGTATTGCAGCATAGTTGAGGCACAAGAAAAAGACCTTAAAATAGTCTTTCAAGATATGATAGACATCCTTAAAGAAAACAAAAGAAACATTGCCCAATTCATTTTACAATGACTCAGTTACCCTGATACACAAACTACATAAAGACTCAGCCAAAAAAGAAAATTACAGACCAACTTCCCTGATGAACATAGATGCAAAAATGCTCAATAGAATACTTGAAAAAGAAATCCTAGAACACATCAAAAAGATAGTCCACTATGATCAAGAAAGCTTCCTCTAAGATATGCAGGGGTGGTTCAACATACATGAACAGATAAATGTAATCCACCATATAAACAAACTGAAAGACAAAGATCACATGATCTCCCTTTAGATACAGAAAAACTTTGACAAAATCCAATACCCCTTCATTATAAAAGTCCTGGAGAAATCAGGGATACAATGAATCATACCTCAACATAATAAAGGCAGTTTATAGCAAACCTGTAGCTAAATGGAGAGAAATTCAAAGCAATTCCACTAAAACCAGAGACAAGGTTGTCCAAGCTCTTCATACCTATTCAATATAATACTTAAAAGTCTTAGCTAGGACTATAAGATAACTGGAGGAGATCAAAGTATACAAACTGGAAAGAAAGAGGTCAAAGTATTTTTATTTGTAGAAGATAGGCTGGCATGCATAATTATCCTTAAAAATTCCATCAGGAAGCACCTGTAGATGATAAACAGTTTTAGCAAAGTAG
>JAQHUG010000216.1:3487170-3499515 GCA_028555095.1 Dicrostonyx torquatus
TATATGTAATCTCATGATTGCATCTCAATCTTATGGCACATTTTTCTGTGGATGGTCAGGGAGATGACCTCTCATTAATCTGTATAATTTTGATATATATAAAATATACTAGTATATGCTTCATAACCAGATCTATTATTCCACTAGGACTGTGAGACATATAAGCCCTGTTTTTTATCACTAGCTTAGACTGGCATAAGGAAATGAACAGTTTCTTCTCAGTTCTAAGACAAGTCACATACAATTAATTGATTCATAACCTTGAGAGAAAATTCAAACTAGACTGAATGTCTCTGTGAACGGATCATAAGTTAAAAACTTTTCCAAGATGCACAAGAATAGAATTGCAGGTGTCAAACCCAGGTTGTTAGCACAAAGCAGCCTACAACTATTATGCCAGCTTCTCTAGCCAGGCCTGACTGATCACAGAGACCAGTAGCCACTCCCTATTAATTTCATTAGCAAATAATACTCTACAAAACTTCTAACTTCAATTTGTGATACAAAATTCAAGGCTCAGCTAATTAATTGTTTTTTAAGTCCTAAAATTTGTATGGATGACAATAATAATAATAATAAACCAATTAACCAGGTCCAGAGAGAAGCAGTTTTAAGTGGAAAATGTTTTATAGATAGCTAGTGATGTGGGAGACCCTTCTGTGTGCGGTGATTAACATTAATGAATAAAGAAACTGCCTTGGCCTGTTGATAGGGCAGAGCTTAGGTAGGCAGGGAGGACTGGGCTAAATGCTGGGAGAAGAAAGGGTAGAGTCAGAGAGAGACACCATGGAGCCACCAGAGACAGACACTGGGAATTTTACCCAGTAAGCCACAGCCTTGTGGTGATACACAAATTACTAGAAATAGGTTAAACTAAGATGTAAGAGTTAGCCAATAAGAAGTTAGAACTAACGAGCCAAGCAGTCTTAATTAATACAGTTTCTGTGTGGTTATTTTGGTTCTAGGCAGCTGGGACGAACAAGCACTCCTTGCAACAAGCCAGGTCCACAGAAGATGGTCTGGCCTCAGAACCTTGAATAATAAAGTTACAAACTTTCCTCCTTGTACTCTGGGGCTACATCCAAGATACGAAAATGTATCCTTAGGCGTGGAACACTTTTCAGTGTGAGCCTCTGCCAAGGAATGCTGAAACACCCAGCACTCTTTGTCCCTGCCAATGCATTGCCATGGAAAATGGCTCTGCTCCTTTCATTTACTCAAAGAAGGCATTACAGCCCCAAGAAATAGTTGTGCAACTTTTTTACTACCTAAAGTTTGTTATTAAATGTATATATAAGCTGTGTGATTGGAGAATTAGAAAGAATAGAACTGGAATGAAAAGAATTGTAACTATAGACTAAAGAGAATTAGAACTAGAGAATTTGAACTGGAAAAGGAGAGCAGGAAATAAAAAGAGCACGACCCTCGGATTGCATATGTCTTTTTCCTTTAGATAGATAGGAAATTTTCCCCAGGTCCTCGCTGACTTGAGGCATTCTTTTCCCTACCCTGAATGCAGCCTTGGGAGATGGACTCACAAGCTGCAGCATCCTGGCCTGTAAGGTATTGACTGTTGATGTGGGAGCTTTGTGGGGTGAGGCATTGGTTTGATGCCTAGGCAGAGGCTGGTTAAGGGAAGCGAGTGTTGTGGTTTGGAGATGTAGAGAGAATAGGCTTTGTGTATGATAGAGAGGGGGTCTATGATTTATAGCAAGGGAACGGGAGGTGGCATCCCACACAATGATGTTAACTAAAGAATTGGGCAGAGGGACAAAGAAGTTGGTGGATTTTGGGGAGTAGAAGAGTGTACAAGTGCAAGGCCAGGAAAGAAAAAGAGGGATGCAGAAGTGTCCTGGGAGTTGTGGTTGGAATGGGAACCTATTGATACATTTAATGGGTATTTGGCCCTCAAACTCCTTAGAGATTTGCTGAGTATGGCATTTAAAATGTTCAATAAAATACTTCCCACAATAAACAGAGAGCATCCCCTTACAACAACAACAAAATAATTTAAGGTCTCCAAAGAAGACAGATAGAACACCACACTGAGGACCCCACCTGTACTGTGGTAATTCTAACCACTGGGCAAAATTTCCCTATATGCCTCACCTGCCTCTAGGAACCTGCACAAACTATGGCCACTTTTTTTCTTGACTGCTGTACTCTGTCCCATCAAAGTAAGGGCAATTTTTGGCTTAATATTGTAAATACATACAGGAGATTAAATAAAGCTCATTTTTAAAAACCATAATTGCAGCAAATTTTTGCCAGTACAGAATATTACAGTTTGTTGTAGGATTCAGTTAAAGCCATAGGCAGCATCAGGACAGGAAAAGGTTAATAAGTTGGGAAAGTGGCCAGAGCCTTGGCTGAGGGAGGTGAGAGAGGGGTATAGGGGAATTAAAAATGGAGCTGACACAGACAAGTGTGGCCTGGAGAACTTGGTTTTAGGAGGAGGGGCGCAATAGCCAGCTAAAGGTGGAAGACTTTTTGGAAGACAACAATCAAGGGGGAGGATTGATGGAGATAGTTTAAGGAGGAGGGAGGGTAGAAAATGAAGTTTCATTGAAGGTAAGTTTTAGAAGTGTAGGCCAGAGTAAAAATGGGATCTTGTGTTTGCAGTAGCTACAAAACAAGTTTCAGGACAAGAAAGGGTTAAACTGAGGACATGGCAGGCTGGAAGTATAGCTGGCTTTGACAGAGGAGACTGGCTGACTTGGGAGTCCTTGATCAGGAACTGTGTATGGGCTGGGCAGGGACAGTGGTAACCTTAGTGGCCAGAAATGCTCAGGGAGGAATTGTCAGTCAAACCCTGGCACCACGAGGGAGACAGTATTCTGAGAAGAAATCCAGGATCTGTCAGGCAGATTTTCCTGTGGTTAGGAAAAGACTCTGGATTCCAGCAGTGTGGCCACCAAAAGTGAAAGAAAATACTTTCAACCAAGTCGACCTGAATGGAATGCGCCTACTGATTGTCCAAGGGAGTCCACAGTAACCAATGAAGGTCATGGTGGGGCACAATCTACCCAATCCCACAGGAGAGACCAGGGACACTGGACACTTGATGGCTGTCTCCTGCTAACCAGGATGGGCATCAGGAGATCTGACTGTGTGAGAACTGGGCTGGTGGTGGGGGTCCTGTAAACTAAATCCA
This sequence comes from Dicrostonyx torquatus, assembly GCA_028555095.1. Lineage (NCBI taxonomy): Eukaryota > Metazoa > Chordata > Mammalia > Rodentia > Cricetidae > Dicrostonyx > Dicrostonyx torquatus. Next base: position 3,490,325 of record JAQHUG010000216.1, read on the forward strand.
AGTCATGGAACTATATGAAAGAAAAAGTGTTGACTCAGGACCCCTAAGATCAAGTTCTCAGCACAAAGGAGATTTATTTGCCCCAGAAGGAGAAAGGGTAGGCATAAGGGACAAAGACAGGAGATAGAGGAAGAGGGAGAAGGGGAAGGGAACAAAGGAGAGGGGATGAAAGGGGCAATGGAGATGGGTAATGGATATTTGTCCCAGAGGGACAAAGGACTGCCTCTGGATAGAGAGGAGACAAACACAGACCATAGGCAAATGGTGGGCTATAAAGGTAAAATGGGAAACCCCTTATTAGGATGAGGTGTTTAATTTTAATTGGGTGTGTTAATTCTATGAGCCAAAGGGGACTTTTGATTGTTGGATTTCAATACTTCAATAACTGGATATTGATAATAAGCCTCAGGAAAAAGAATTGGCCAAATCAAGGAATAGACCATGATGGCTAGCTTTAGGAAAGTAATCTAATGGTTTTTAACAAGGCAGAGGGAATCAGGGAGAAGGGAAAGGCCTGCCTGAGCCATGTTTGCCATGCCTGGGCCTGCCAGAGTCCCTTCAGGTGCCATTTTCTGAATTTGTCTTTGTTTGATGGATGTTTTTCCTTTGGTTTATATTTCCTGTCCCGTCTTCTGGCCTGAGTAGTCAGTGGTTTTGGTGACTGGCAAGGCTTCTTGTCTGGTAGGGTGCCTCCTTTGGGGTTTAGGTGGGCTGTGTGACCTCTGGAGTTCTGGGGACTGGCATGGCCTTGGTAGAGCAGAGGGCCTCTATCATAGCTGTGGGGTGGGATATGGTGATGAGGGTAAGGGGTACTGTCCACAGAAAGCTGCACAGTCTCTGAGGAAGTGGTGGCAGGCTCTAGGTGGGATCTTACTTGGGGTTCCAGGTACAGCATGGCCTCTGGTATAGCAGGGGGCTTCTGCCAGAGTTGTGGCCCAGAATAAAGCTCACCTTTAAAATTATTTTATAATATTCAATTATATGATTTCTCATTTATTAATCATATTCATGTTATTAGACTTTTAGTTTATTTTGAAGTTTTACTCTATTAACATGTGACAAATAAGTTTTTAGTGGATTTCTTAATGGGCCACAGTCATCTTTTAATAGTGTGTACTGACAGTAGCAATAATTTTCCCAAAATCTTGTCGACTAGTTAATGTTTACTTTCCTGACAGGAGAGAGAATATTTCCTGTAATTTAAATTGGTGTTTCCATTTCTAGAGACATAAAATACATATCCAAATTTCCCCTGGAAATGTGTATTTCCATGTCTAGTGACTTTTTTATGCACTGGCTATTTCTCTTCCATCTTATTTTGCCTTACTGGTTTATTGTATTTTCCACATTAACATTTTCATGAAAAACCCTTTGTTGCAAAGCTATGAAAATGTGCTTTCCAGTTAATATCTTGAATTTAAAAGAAATTTAATACTATTTTTTCACCAAAAAGCATCTAGGTTCTAACATGTCTTTTGTTTAGATAGCAGGAATTATTTCCATTTCAAAGCCTATTCTCTTCTCTTAACTGAGCTTTGTGATTGTCCCTTTTATTAAGCAGGTGTTAACTCCTCTGGAACATGGAGAATGATGGGAGAGGAGTTCCAATGTTGTGACCAGTGAACCCAGTACCAGTTGTTATGTGATTATTCTTAACCTCTTTGTTGGTCAGCTCTGCCCCTTACATGCTTATCAAAAATTTGCAGAGCTGGAGAGTCAAGTCAGATCTGTGGTTAAGAACACTGACTGTTCCTGCAGGAGACTATGATTCAGTTTTCAGGCCCCAGAACCCACATGGCTAATCCCAACCAGCAACTCCAGTCCCAGGGGTTTCAGTGCCTTCTTCTGGTCTCCACAGGTACTGCATGCATGTGGTACACACTCATCCATGGAGGCAAACACACATACACTGCAAACAAATAAATAAGTCCCACTTTGCTTCTTTTCTACTTATCCCTGTTATAGCTGATTGACAGCACTAGCCACTACTGCATTTTCCCTGTGCCAGTTGCCTCCACTTCTCATTAAAAATGAAACTTACTGGGCATGTGGATGACTTGTACAGCAATTTCTGTTGTATTTCTTAAGATTATCTATGAGGTTATGAACTGCATCATAAAAGAAAGTTCAAAACAGGGAAAATAATGTCCTAAATCAAGTAGAATTAAGCTTGCTACATGTATCACTCTAGGACGTCTCTTGATTTTCTTATTTGGGATATAGACATTTGATCAATGTCAATAGTCAGGTTTGACACATTTAAAAATCCTAGCTACTTGCCAAAATTGATTTTATTAGAATTATACAATATAGCATAAATTTTCTTACTCTGGATATCTATCATAGAATTTCCTGTAGAGTAGGGATAATTAATAAAGAAAACATAATACAAGATATACATATAATTTAGAATTTACTAACTAACATTCAGATCTTTTAAATTGAGGGCAAACATGTAAAACTTGCTTACTTTTATATAATGGCAAACCAAAGGAAAACATTTATCAATATAGTTGGCAAATTTTTACTGCTCCTAAGCGTTGAAATCTACTGTGTAGTTCTTTGTATGCTTATGTGCTTTTGATTGTGACAATATCTTCTCTGTGTAGCCCAGGCTGGCACCTAACCTGATGCTAACAGACTTCTAGTCCAAGAACTACAGATATGAGCTGAATTCTATGCTGAATTTTAAAAGCCCATTGAGGTTTGAAATAAAATCATCTTAAGTTCTAAGTTAATAGCCATGAGTATCTAGATTCTACCACATTGAAAAGACAAAGTGTGGAAGCCCAAAAAATGTGAGCCTATTTCCACCTTGACCAAAATCAGAGAGTTGGAACTTACCTCTATTCCTTCAAGGGTATTGTCTGTTTCTACCTCAAACAAAGGTCCCACCTAGACCAGAGAGTTCTATTCTTTCAAGGTTATTGTCAACAGGTATGGCTAATATCCAGACCTTGTATTTCAGGGATAGAGAAGCAGATATATTTTTACCCCAAAGAAAAGCTTAAGGATCCTACTAAGTTCCAGTTCCCTTAGGGAGCTAACAATGGATTCCACCTAGGGGGTAGTTTGCTACAGAATGTTTTAGTCTAAGGATGAGTGTGACTTGTTTTGTTCTAGCAACAGAATGTTTAACTATGAATGTAGCCTGCAATCTTCAACTGGTCTGTTCATTTCCTTATATCATGTTAAAGTAGTCTTTTGTATTCTTCCTCCTGTTGTATTGGGGTATAAAAGCAATTAGAAATTAAATGTGGGCAATTTCAGTATTCACTGGAGCTCCCTCAGGCACTATTCTGTTTTTGCTTTATTATTTTCACTCGCATCTTTGCTCCCTTTTCTATTTTTCTAAACCTCATACCTCTACCCTGGTAAGTGGCATTTTTGTCAAAGCTGGCCTCTGACACAATGGTAGAATTTTAGCATATCATTCTTTATGCCATTTAACTAATATATAATCTAATATGTGGGAGGCCCTGCTGCTCAGAGGTTGCAGTCTGTCATGGCCTGACAGATCTCTCCAAGCTCAGTAACATGAGGGACTCTCTCTCCAGTGAGACTTTTGCTCTTTACCTGCCCATATCTGGAGAAGGTCTCTAGTCCTGGAGGACTCTCTCTGAAAGCTGTCTCTAAGCCCAGATGTCTGATTTATCTCTAGTACGACGCTTGGCACAGTTCCCTGCTAGAAGCTTCCCACCTGTTGCCCATATGGTAACTAAGACTTTGCTATAGGACCTACTGCCACATACTAAGCCTTATGATAGGAGTGTGCTGTTTAATGAAACTTAGAGTTTGTCCCCAGGCTCCCCATTCCTGTATAGTTACTCCACTTTAGAATAAAGTTGAGTTGTCTCATTGAAGTCATCTCCCGGAGTACTGTCTCTATCGTATCCACAGTCGTCAGAACCCTGTTGCCCGCTTCAGCTCCCTCCCCTGTCATGAACTAACAATGCCTGAGGAAAAAGAGCATTAATGAAATATTTATATTGCTGTCGAGTCTATCACACATAAGAATCACAGTTACACTTGTCAGTTAGTGGGTATTTTTAAGATTGGCCAAATATGTCCAGTAATTCAATTGAATTGTTTATATTTTGACAATATATCACAATGTAAGTGATTCTAGAAATTATGAGGTTATATTTTCTTTTTGTCTCAGTAGCCGGATCCTAGTCTAGATTTAAAGTGATCTGGCTGTATATAAAATGGGTTCCAAAGAATTATCTCTAAGATGCTTCATTTAATTTCTATTATTTCTGATATAGTCCAAATTACTTTTACCAGTTATTACTGCGCTCAGATTTTCATTACATCAGCATATTTCTTTAGGTATATACAAAGTATTCTATAAAATAAAGCTATCATGCATTATCACTTCACTTACTTTTTTATTTACTGTATGCATAAGGAAGTGAAATGCAGAGATAGACTGGGTACACTGGGTGCTGAGGGTAGAGCTCAGACCATCAAGCTCACGGGAAAAGGATCTTTACCCACGGAACCATTTCACCAGATAGTTGCATTTTAGATATTTGTTTTAGTTACAAAGAAAAAAATCACTGTCAAAGATAAACAAACTGTCAAACATTTGTAGAATGAAATACCACACAGCAATTAATAATAACACGAGATGCTGATGAGTTTAACAAGCAAATAAAGAAGTGTTACCATACAAAGAGCAAGAAAAGGAATTTAAGATAATAGGAATCAGTCAATTTCTCCAGAAGGGGTGAATTTTCTTTAGGGGAAACATGAAAAACCTTTCTGGGATGATAAAAAATATTCTGCATTTTAAGCAGTGTGTTGATTGTGAGGTTTCATTCAAAACTCTCTGAATTAAACCTTTCAAATATACATATATTATTGTCAAAAAGTCCTTAGTAAAATGTTCCTTGTTTGACAGGCTATGCTGTGTAGACTTACTTCACCTTGCACACCATCTTCTCATACCCCAGGGAGACCAAAGAAAAATCTAATGCAGGTAACTAGAGAGATGGCTTTCGGATTAGTTTATATGTCCTTATAGAGCAATGGTTCTCAGCTTGTCATCTGTGATCCTTGGGGGGGGGTTGCATATCAGATATCCTGCATATCAGACATTTACATTTCAATTCATAACAGTAGAAAAATACAGTTATAAAGTACCAACAAAATAATTTCATGACTGGGGAGTCACCACAACATGAGAAACTGTAGTAAAAGGTCCAAGCATTAGGAAGGTGGAGGGATCCACTGTTACAGAGGTGTTCTGTTCTCAACACCTTCTCAGGCATCTCACAGTGCTCTGTAATTCTAGTTAGAGGAGACCTAACGCCCTCTTCTGGTATTCACAGATACCTGTATTCTCTATCTCTCTCTCCCCTTCCCCACACAAATTGACACATAAAAAATTTTAAAATGTTTTAAATGTACTGTAAGACACATGTATAAATTAAAATTGGAAGGTAATATGATTTTAAGAATGTAGGCAAACAGGTAAGATCAGCTATTTAAAAGAGAAGTACATTACCAGTCTTCGCACCCTGAGCTGCTCTTAGACCCACATAACCATGAGTCTCTCTCAATCTTGGCAGACTGGCTTTGTGTTGAAGCGACCCCTGTGTGCCTATCCAGGTCGTTTGTCATTCTGTGTTTGCCTTCACTTTCTGTTCATATTCACACCAGACACAGAAGCTTGACCGTGTCAGGATGTTTTCCTGAACTTGTACCATTCCCTGAGAATGCATGGGACATTATCTCTGTAGCATCTGGCAGGACTACCCCATCAAATGTTACAAGCCAGTAACACACCCCTCACCTGTTTTCATTCTAAACCTCAGCCCATCTGCTCAGTTCTTTATCTCAATTGCTGCTTTTCGAAAATAATTTCCCATTTATATGTTATGACTTCTTTGCCTGCTTCCTGCTCCAATATCCTCCCTATCTCTTCATAGATAATGAAAATTGAAAATACTCATCTTAAATTATTGTTAATTACACTTTTTTAATTCAACCTTATCTGTTCTAGTTTCTCTTTCTCTTCCAGCTGCAGCACACCAAATATTTGTTTTATTTTCCTGTGAGTTTTTCTGCCTTTTGTAGGTGCAGTCACAACAGCAGGTTGTGTTTGAGGAGACCCAAGGAGAGCATAGAAGCAGATGTCCACCTGTGCCCTGTTTGTCAAGCATGAGGTATGAATAGATAGGATCCTGGGACAGAGCCTAGAGCGGCACAGCTATTCCATTGTGAGCGTACTTCCCTTTGTTCTCAGGATACAAGAGAACCGGTCCGTGCTCCGGAGTAGGGAGCTTTGCCCAGGTTAATCTCTGGTAGCCTTGTAAATAATTTATGTGTTTTGGCACCAATGGATTGGCTACAGGGCATCCTTGGCACTATATAAAAAAAGAAAAGAACACACACTCCTTTTTGTACCCAGACCCCTTTTAGTAGGCTGATGTGCATGCGGTTGTTTCTGTTTTGTTCAGGAGTTCTCACTGACACTGGGCTCTCTCCCATGGTAAATGTCATTATCGTCAGGTCATGAAATTGTTCTTTAATTTCTCAACTTCCCCTTTAACATCAGCTGGACTACCAAGAATGGAGCAGTGCAATACTCTATGTGATGTTTTCCCTCTTAGATACCTGCAGAACAGAAAAATAAGAGTACTAAAACACTCACTATTTTGGGATAAAAGCATGTCAGTTAGAAAAGAGTTAGTAAATACAGCTTTGAGACAAGGAATTAACCGTCTCCGCTTCCTAGAACTTGACTCGAAAGAAACGCTGTGAAGCTGCTTCTGTCATGTAAGCTGCATTTCCGCACTCTGCCGCACTTTCTTCCCCATAGCTTGTCCCTACCGACGCAAGGTCGGCATTGCAGCTGTTGACCTCTGACCGCTCATTTCTCCGCTTCCCTTCATCCACCTTCCATCATGCATGTGAGGTTACCCTCTCCCCTTTCATCTACCTCACTGCCAGTTCTCTCTGTCGAAGACTTAATGCTTCTAATTCAACTAATTTATGCTATGCACAACATAGCACTGCTGAATTTTCAGACCCATTTAAGATAAAGAAATCTGAAGTGTTTATGGGATGGAGAGATGGCTCAGAGTTTAAAGAACGCTTGCTGCTCTTCTGGAGGACATGAGTTCAATTCCTAGACCCCTCAGCATGTAGATTCTAACCAAATGTAACTCCAGCTTCAAGAGTGCCCTCTTCTGGCCCCTGTAGGCACCTGCACACTAGTCCTCATGCACAGACCCCAGACCCACTCCCCTCCTCCCTCCCTCCCTCCCTCTCTTTCTCTCTCTCTCTCTCTCTCTCTCTCTCTCTCTCTCTCCCTACACACACACACACAGAATACATAAATTAATTTCAAAATAAAGTAAAAATATTTTAAATTGATAATTCTCTGATTTAATCACTATATTACCTATGTATTACAATACCACACCTCTATCCCATATGTGTGTGTTTTAATCTGAAAAACTGCAAATGTTTAAATAAATGAACATGTTAACTGCCTTGAATTGATAATTATACAGATTGTAAATGTATTGCATATATAAAATTATCACATAACACCTTATACATTTGTATAATTAAAAAAATTTAAAAGCAAACAAGTATTCCATATAAGATAAAAAGTAATTTATAATTTTCTAATGTTTCAAGAAATGTGAGGATGATTTTTATAAAAGGCAAAAAGCTTTAATATTCCAATTGGGTGAAGAAGTTGAGGTGAAAATTTGGAAGCAAAACTGTCAATCAAAAGCAAAATAAACTAAAAGTCTCTGTCCAGGTGCATATATTAATGAATGCATATGCACATGATTGTATATCATGATTCTAAATTTGACTTGAATAATTCATATGCAGTAAAGCATTTTTTCTTTTCGTACCTGCTATCAGCATACTATCAATAAATTGTCTTCAGCACAAAATGTGCCATTTTCATAGTATGATGCCACAAAACAGTGATTTAATTTCAGGAGCATACACATCTCACTTGATAGTACATTCTAAATTAAACAGATGACAAATTTTTTCTTCCTTGTTTTCAATGTAAAAAGAGGCCAAAGCATTTGCATATGAAATATATTATCTGTCATGAAATACTTAACTTCGAAGCCAGTTTCAGCAGGCAATATTTATTCAATCATGCTGTCAGAATGTGAAAGGAAATTTAGGGACAATTTTATTTAAGAACATTGTCATCCTGGTTCTGGACAAACAATCCGGACACTATTTCTGCCAAGGAGACGGAGGAAGCCCAGAGTCGGTTAGCTACGCAGGTTCATTCCGGCAGCAGCCCGGACTCAGATAGACTCAGACGTCATTCAAGGACACACGTGGAATGATTTTCTTCTACTGTGACCATTTTTGTAATTGCACATTTAAAAGGAAAAGTTATATTTTTCAACCCATTTAACACCAGGAAGAAGATAATGAGACTCTGGGAGGTTGTTTTGATGATAGCAGTAAAATTGTTAAAGATTTTGATGGAAAAATGCCATTTTCCCCATGGTGAGCATTATTTTTCTGGCAGTTTCATTTCTCGTTCAATTGTCTTGGTTAGCGGTAATGATGTGCAATACTAGGAATATATTATGATTATGTGGCAGAAGTTCTGCAAGCTGTGGTTTGTAAACACCAACTAATAATGTTAACTTAGTTCTTAGCTCTGTGGATGACAGATGCAGGATTACATAGGGGGATGCAAAGATTTAAAGATTTTCTTCATCACTTTTAATAAAGCCCATGACCCTATCCATATACCCCAAATCAGAAATATCCTTAAAGTAGCTGAACAATATCTTTTGCCCTATTTTATCATTGCTTTTACAATACTCTGCGCCTTTTAATCTAACAAACCAAAATCTAAAATCAAGTAAACAAATAATAACTTTACCCTTTTGCCCGGTTTTTATCTTGATTTCCATGAAAGGACTGTGTGGCCACGTGCACTCTGTGTAAGCCCGAAGCACACGTGTCCGGCTGCCCCAGTTTGTGAAAGTCTTTAAACCCTTTGTCTTGGATCCTTGTCTTGAATTAAAAGGTAGGACAACAGGAATACTAGACTTGTAAATAGTTACAGAAGCAAAGTAAAATAAGTGAATAGGATAAACAAATTCCTCCAGTTTACAATGTCTTTTCTTTTGTCATCAATGTGATAAAAATTATATAGTAAACCATTTGTACAATTAAAT
>JAQHUG010000217.1:30167-43186 GCA_028555095.1 Dicrostonyx torquatus
CTACAAACCATAATCACAGAGAACTTAAGACAACAATGCGGACACTAAGAGAGACTTACATAGACCCAATATACATGGGCAAGTATAAAAAGACAAGATCACCTGAGTAAATTGGGAGCAGGTTGAAGGGGGAGGGGAGCAGAGAAAAATGTAGAGCTCAATAAATATCAATAAAGGAAAAAAAACACCTTTAATCCCAGCATTCGGTAGGCAGAGGCAGGAGGATCTCTGTGAGTTCGAGGCTAGCCTGGTCTACAAGAGCTAGTTCCAGAACAGGCTCTAAAACTGCAGTGAAACCCTGTCTCGAAAAAAAAAAAGAAAAAGAAAAAAAAATCTGTAGTTAATGTACATAAATTCATGGTTAATCAAATGGTAGGTTCTTTAGCCTCAGTGACATGAGGCCACAACTGCTAAAGTCCTTCTAAATCAGATCCCTGCAAGTTCTACAGTCAGATCCTCAGCCACCCCTGGGCAGCATGACTTCACACACAGCTAAAGATCTGCTCATAGGATGCCTCATTACAGCCCTTTCCAAGTTTGTTACCAGTAGCACTGATTTGATGCCTGCTTGTATGCCAAACAGAATTTCTCACGGCTGGGAAAAAGCAACAGGTAAATGTGTATAGACAAATATATTAAACAAATGAGCTCTCTGAGGTTGGAAAGCACTTAAACGCATTTCCTTGTCTCTTCCACTAGAATGAAAAGTAATTACTCATTATCTTTGTAGCGTCACAACGCCTACAGCAAGCCTAGACAGAATCTCAAAAAATGCCAAGAGAACATCATCCTCAAAACTGTACTGTAGCGATGTGTGAATGTGTGTGTATGTGAGAAGGCCATAAGCTGATATCAGAATGTCTTTCTCAATCAATTCTCCACCTTTTCTGAACCCAAGATTACTGTTTTTGCTAGACTAGGTAGCCAGTGAGCTCTGGAGTGAGATGCACACAGACACGCCTGGCTTTAACCTGGGTGCTGGGGGATCTGGCTTGGCCAGCACTTTACCCACTAGGAGCCATCTCTTCAGATCCGTATTTCAAGTGTTCCTATTCCTTAAATTAAGTACCCAACCAGAAAATATTTGACAAAGTATTTTGGGTGTTCAACATATGGTATGTTAAAAATCCTCTAAGATGCCGGGTGGTGGTGGCACACACCTTTAAGCCCAGTACTCAGGATGCAGAAGCAGATGGATCTCTGTGAGTTCGAGGCCAGCCTGGTCTACAGAGCTAGTTCCAGGGCAGGCAGCATTCACATAGAAACCCTGTCTCAAAAAACCAAACCAAACCAAACCAAATAAAACAACAACAACAAAAAAAACCAAAAACCTTGAGACTATCAGGTTTTATCATTAAAAAAATGTGACAGAGGTGGAAATGGTGGCTCAGGTCTGTGGTCTCAATGCCTGGGAAGCTAAGGCAAGAGGATGGTAAGCTTGAAGGTAACCTCAACTACAGTGGGTTCAGAGGCAATGCAGCCTAGGATACAAAGTGAAACAAACAGCAACAAAAAGTCATGGAAGGCAAGGGAACAAATCCACTGCCTTCGGCCCAAAGATGGGCTTCTACTGGCCTAGTTAGCCACTGGCTGATGGGCAATGTGAAGTTCACCTTTGGTTTGATATGCTTCTTCTTGCCAATCAAGAATAAAGATAAAGAGATAAACGTGAGAAAAGCTAAGAGCATGCTAAAGGTAAGAGGAAGCAATTAAATTTTTTTCATATAGAATATTGTATCTGGGGGTTGGAGAGGTGGCTCAGAGGTTAAGAGCATTGGCTGCTCTTCCAAAGGTTCTGAGTTCAATTCCCAGCAACCACATGGTGGCTCACAACCAATTATAATAAAAATCTGGTGCCCTCTTCTGGCCGGGCAGGGATACATGCAGACAGAACACTGTATACAAAATAAATAAATAATCTTTTTAAAAAAAAATTTGGGATTCCAAATCAAATGTTAACAATGCAGCACTGTAGGAAACAGAGACAATCTTCTGCACTGCATTTTGGTTTCCAACCTTTCAACTGTGACGCAGGACCCATGCAACTCTTAACTGAACCACCCTAGAGAAAACGATGGCAAGGCTTCATAACTCCGGTAGAATACATTAATTACTCACTTGAGAAGCTGAATAGGAAAACTGACAAAAATAAACAATTGGCTGATCTTCAAGAAATATGTTAAATTCTGCCTCATAACCAGGGCTTAGGACTCCCATCCTCTATTTTTCCCACAGTTCTTTAAAAGCTGCATTCACAGGCCAGTGGCGGTGGCGCACGCCTTTAATCCCAGACTTGGGAGGCAGAAGCAGGCAGATCTCTTGAGTTCGAGGCCAGCCTGGTCTACAAGAGCTAGTTCCAGGACAGGCTCCAAAGCTACAGAGAAACCCTGCCTAGAAACAAACAAACAAATAAATAAATAAATAAAAGCTGCATTCACGTATTTAAAATATCCATAGCATTTCTTTGCAATTCAGGACAGGCTCCAAAGCTACAGAGAAATCCTGCCTAGAAAAACCCAAATTAGCCGGGCGGTGGTGGTGCACACCTTTAATCCCAGCACTTGGGAGGCAGAAGCAGGTGAATCTCTGTGAGTTCGAGACCAGCCTGGTCTACAAGAGCTAGTTCCAGGACAGGCTCCAAAGCTACAAAGAAACCCTGTCTCGAAAAAAACAAAAAAAAAAAAAAAAAGAAAAGAAAAAAGAAAAACCCAAATAAATAAATAAATAAAAGCTGCATTCACGTTTCGAAAATATCCGCAACATTTCTTTGCAATTCAGGACAGGCTCCAAAGCTAAAGAGAAACCCTGCCTAGAAAAACCCAAGTAGATAAAAAAATAAATAAATAAATGCTGCATTCACGTATCTAAAATATCCGTAACATTTTTTTTTTTTTTGCAATTCAGTGTAAGCTCGTTAACTATACTGTGGGGAAACAAAGAACTCGATGGCGTGTGTGGCTTTAACGCACCCCTAAATTTCAATTTTTCTAACGATTCTGAGAAATATGCCGTCCTCGGGGTTTCAGTTCGGGGGTCACGGGCCACGGTCACCCTAGGTGGAGGCAGCGCCACGCAGGAGAGTCCAGGCCCCCCGGGAGGCAGGCTCTCCTAGACCTCTAGACTGTAGTAGGCCTGCAAACTAGGCCCGTCGCGCACGAGCCTAATCCCTCGTACCTGAGGGTCATAGAGAACCACGGAGCAGGACGTGCCGAAAGCCAGGAGTCCTCCATGCCCGCAATTCCAACTCAAAGTTCCTCGAACCCCGTTCGGGCAGCAAAACACGTGAGACACCTCCAGCACAGGAGCCACCATGATGCCAGCTGGTCAGTGACAGAGACACTCCCGCTCACTTCCGCTCCAGAGCGGAACTACTCTTGTAAGCCGCGGCTTCTCGGGCGGACGCCAGCCGGTCCGCATTTCCGAGGGGCCGGGGCGGGGCTAAGACGGCCCAGCCCCTCAGGCCACGCCTCCCGTCCACGCCCCCGTCTGCTGGCGTGGTTCAACCCCGTAGCCTCTACTGTCTCGCGCATCTCCCCGACCGCTTCTCCGTGCGCGAGCCAGGCCAGAGCGCTGGACGCGGGGCGCTTTCGGAGGAGCTCGTGGTCGGGGGCGGTTCCATCCAGCTCAGCTGTCCGCGGCCCTGGCTGTGGAGAGGAAGGGCGCAAGGAAAGGACCCGCGCCCGCCCCTTCATCGCGGCGAGCCCGTGGCGTCTGAGAACACGCGGAAAAGCGGATCGGTCTTTGCAGACCGGCTCCGGAGTTGCACTGCGCGTGCGCCACGGTGCTAGCCGCGGGCGGCGGCGGTAATTACCGATTGTCCTGCTTGGAGAAGGCGCGGCAACCTGGGGCCGAGGGGTGGACGGGCTCATGATTTCGCCGCTGCTCCGTGCCCTGTAAAGGCTTCTCGGAGACCGGAGCCGGACCGGTTTCCAGCCCCCTCGGACCGCCCTCGGGGAACCTGCGCTCGGGACCCGGCGGCGGGACACCGGGAGAGGTGAGTTCCTCACGACTGCAGCGGAACGGCAGGAAGGAGCCCCGCAGGCCCGGGTCCGCAGAGAAGGGCTGCTGGGACCAAGCGGGACGACGAAGAGTGGATGCTGCGAGAGCCCCACCTCGAACCCCATTTGCCCTGGATAGCTGCCCCTCCCAACTTGGGGTCCCCATGTGGGCTTGGGGACCCAAAACTAGGGACTTTCTGTGTTAACTTTTCCCCCCCGCATTCTAAGAAGCTACTAACGTATTTCCTTACAGGAGCCCTCACAAGCAAGCTTTGTGCACTTTTCCCTTTTCTCCACTGTCCCTTTTTTCAAGGCCTCTTGTGGCTTGTTTCTTCCACACACGCAGACTTGGCCTAAAAGGAGATCCGGGGACCAGTCTGCAGCCCTCAGCATCTTCCTCTGGCTTAAGGCCAGATCTGCCCCACCCATCTAGTGATGCGCCTCTCCCCCTGGGAATGATTTCTTCTTGAGTTTTCCTTGCCTATCACGGGTATTCTCAAAATGTGAGGCCTCGACAATTGTTTGCAGGAGTCTGGTCCTATCTGCTTGTATGTGCCTCCATTTACCTGAGTGCCTAGTATGATAATCAGCACTTGGGCAACAGGGGAGTTTAACAAGCATTTCCACTGTGTTCTTCCTTGCACATAGATATTACCGGCTTTTCAGATGAGGTCATGAGAATCTGCCAAGGAACAGGCTGAAAAAATGGTAGTCTGTTGCCCTCTATAGCTCAAAATCCCTCCAAGTCTTTTGCTAGAGACATAGGTTTAACATTCATCCACAGGTCTGACTCTACTATACTGCTTCTGCTTTTGAAGCTCCGCTTCCACTTGGAAAAGAATGGGGACTCCTCTTTCAGGCAGAGAGGCCTTGACTTCCCAACATTATGTGATAAAACATTCTCTAGCTAATGTGTAGCGACTGAAGAACAATGTGTGTTTTCACTAAGCTTAATTCACTTTGTTCAAAGAACTGTTATTATGCAGTCATTCAGAAGACTTGGGAAATCTCAATGCACTGACGTGAAATCAGGTCTGATTCATTGCTGAGTTGGGGTGCGAAGATCGCTTGCGTGTGTGTGTGTGTGTGTGTGTGTGTGTGTGCGCGCGCGCGCGCGCGCGTGCGCGCACGGGCTCCAATCTGTTTGAAGATGCATAGAAAATAACTCAATTCACACAACTTGGTAAAATCATGTAGGGTGGAAATAAAGGACATGAATGTGTGTCCAAGGAAAATGAAACCATTTTCAAAAATTCCCAAGTGTCAGTTGAGGCTGTTGGCTCTACTTTTTCCGACTCTTTGCCCTTTCTATTTATGATGGTAGAAGCCCTTAGGTTTGGTTTTGAGCTGTAGTTCACAGCTCAGTGAGAAGCTGAGGCATGTCTGTGAGCACGTGGATCTTTTCCTCCTGCTGTTGCTTTTGCAGAACTAATTATTGTCTCTTTTTCATATGACTGTCCTACATTTGCTTCAGGTGTTTGGGCCTGCAGGGGGAGACCCCAGGCTCCTAGTTCTCTGTGTCTCCACAGTACCTCATACTTTCTTGGTCAGAACAAATAATGCCGTGTGAATGTTGACGGTGTAATTCGGCATCAGTGTTTAGCATGAAGTTTCTTAAATTGTTTTAGAAGTGTGGTAAAGAATTTTTCCCCTTATCTTTTCTAGGAAGGTGCAATGGCCAGGAATTTATCTGTAATCATGGTTCTGACCTTCGCCCTTTGGGTCACGAATCCCCTTCATGAACTACAATCAACAGTTGCTCTCTCTCAGACCACTGAGAAAATTAATTTAAATTGGGAATCTGGCATTAATGTGGACCTGGCGGTTACCATGCAGCGACATTATCTGCAACAGCTTTTCTACCGCTATGGTGAGAATGATTCCTTGTCAGTTGAAGGGTTCAGAAAATTGCTTCAGAATATAGGCATAGATAAGATTAAAAGAGTCCACATACACCATGAGCATGAGCACCACTCCGACCACGAGCATCACGCTGACCACGAGCACCACGCTGACCACGAGCATCACGCCGACCACGAGCATCACGCCAACCACGAGCACCATTCCGACCACGAGCATCACGCCGACCATGAGCGCCATTCCCACCGCAATCATGCTGCTGCTGGTAAAAACAATTGGAAAGCCTTTTGCCCAGATCATGACTCTGATAGTTCACGTAAAACTAGAACCAGCCAGGGGAAAGGCTCTCACCCACCAGAACGTGGGAATGGTAGAAGGAACGCCAAGGAGGGTGTGAGCACAAGCGAAGTAACCTCAGCTGTGTACAATGCTGTCTCTGAAGGAACTCACTTCCTAGAGACAGTAGAGACTCCGAAACGTGGCAAACGCCCCAAAGATGTAAACCCTTCTACCCCACCCAGCATCACAGAGAAGAGCCGAGTGGGCCGACTGAGCCGGCTAGCTAGTAGGAAAAGCAACGAGTCTGGGAGTGAGCCCAGAAAGAGCTTTATGTATTCACGAAACACAAATGACAATATGCAGGAGGTAAGATAAAGGCTGTGCAATATTTAATGCATCTGTTTGTCCTCTCCAGGGTTGAGTGTGAAATAAAATAACAGTTGTTATAAAAGAGGGAGCTTTTCTTCCTCCTCAGCTAGGCTCACACTGCAGAATGTTGTGAACGTGCTTGAGGACTGGCTATCCAGAAGAATGAGTTTATTATAAATATAAAAAGATGCCAAGGTTAATTGTGGAGAAAGTTTAAGGATGAATAGTATTAATATATAGACAGTGGGGGATCTGAAGAAGCAGGACTTAACACTCCATGTTTTAGGGAAAGGCAAGGTTACGGTGCTGCAAACACAAGAGCACCTGTGTGTCTCTCCTAGGCCGAAAGACCCAACAGTGGCTTGTGGAGTAATTGAAGTTAGAGCAAGTTGACAGGGGGATGTCAGGTAGTGCAGTTCCCAGGTTATGTGACTTTTCTAGAATAAACTTTCTTGTGCTACACAATTTACTTTGGCTAAATGAGTAAGGGGGTCATTAGTTGTCAGTCTCTAGTGACCAGGATGTAGATGCCTCATTCAAGCCAGTATATGACTGAAGTTTGGGGTAATCATAGGACTGGGCCATAGCAACACTGGTAATGAAGTGGTTCTGAGTAGTGTTGGTAAAGAGTTGTTTGTGTGTCTGAAATATCTTTAGAGAAGATGAGAAACAGATACTATAACCCAAATGAGCTTTTTTTTTTTTTTTTTTTTGGCGGGGTAGGGTGGGGAGTGCTAAATTGCATAGAGGAGTTTCTCTTCAAACTAAGCTTGTCATCCAATTAAACTGTTGAATGCGTCTGCCTGCTGGGACAGGTTTGTTTTATTAACCAGCATTGCCCTCTGCAAGAGTCATCTGTATAATTTAAAAATCTCTCATTGCAAAGAATCACTCTGCCAGGCACGTACACAGAACTGAGCTGAGTTTTTGCAAGGAGTGTCTTCACAGGAGGAGCAACATGCCTTGGGCGTGTTTGGGCCAAAGTTGGAGAGCGTTAGTCCCCGAACCTATTTCTCAATCTCTAATGAACCCCATTTCGAAATTAAAGCTTGTTTCCTTAATAGCTGTATACAATGAGTTAACAGGCTTGTGAATCTCCACTTATCCCCAATCTCTTCCACAGGAGGTTTGCTCCCTTGGGGACTTGTGATGTGGTCAGGGGAGAATGACATACATAATTGTGACACAGTATCTTCTTCAGGCTACTGGAGGCAAATTCCAAAGTGCTGAAAGCAAAGCCGACTTTAACTTGCATTAATTTTTATCAACAAAGTAGCTTTAGTAGAGCTTCAGGGTGGTGAGTCAGACTACATTTTGGAGTCTCCTAGTGGGAATTTCTTTCTGTGATTTTTTACTGTCTTGTCCTTCAGTGCTTCAATGCCACAAAACTGCTGACATCCCATGGCATGAACATCCAGGTTATGTTGAATGCAACGGAGTTTAATTATCTCTGCCCAGCCATCATCAACCAAATTGATGCTCGGTCCTGTCTGATTCATACAGCAAGTGAGAAGAAGGCGGAAATCCCTCAAAAGACCTATTCTTTACAAATAGGTAAATCTGCCTTTGTTTCATAAGAACAGTTTTTAGTAGATCTACTTACTTTGTACTTCTCTTTATATTCGAGACTATTTTTCACTGTAGCTCTAGATACAAAATCTTAATTGTTCTGTGCCCTGAATGTTCTGAATATAAATTTTAAAGGTGCATTTGCTTCCTTTAAAAAGACTCAGCGGTGGGGTTGGCTCAGTGGTTAAGAGCCTTGACTTCTCTTGCAGAGGACCTGGTTCAGTTCCTAGTACCCTCCTGGTGGCTCACACCCATCTGTAACTCCAGTTCCAGGGAATCCAGTGCCCTCTTCAGACTTGCAAGGCTCCTGCATGCATATGGTTCACAGACATACATAAAGCATACACACATACAGACATATGTAAAGCCCACACAAATTCACAAAATAAAAGTGTGTTTATTATTTATTAAGCAAATAAAGCCTTGTATGCTAACAGCTGTAATCTCAGCATTGAAGAAGCTGAGAAAGGGGGATCGTGCATTCAAAGCCACCATGGTCTACATAGAGACTCCAAAGTAAGGAAGGGAAGGGAATGGGGAGGAAGAGTACTCTACTGAGGAAGAAATGAATATTTTGTTTGCTGAGGAAATTAGTGAGTTCCTCGTTTGCCTCCCTCTCCTGTTTCATAGTTTAGCTGTTCTAGCATTGAAAGCCCCACTTGGGTCCCAGGTAAGGCAGAGTTCATCCTTGTAACTTTTTCTCTTCCTTTAATCCCAATTTAAAGGTTTTTCCACTAAGCCAAGCATGGTAGGACACACTTGTAATCCCAGCACTCTGGAGGCAGAGACAGGTGGCTCTTTATGAATTTCAGGCCAGCCAAGGCCACATAGTAAGATCCTGTCTCAAAAAAAATTTTTTTCCACTAGGTTTACCTTCCTTATCTTGAAGTCTCTATTTGTGTGTAAGGTTCTCTGTCAGGACCTGCAGCAAGATTACAGTGAGGATGCCTGAATGCAGCTGTTTAATACCCTGGTAGGAAACCTCAGTTTACAAACCACATGACTTCCTTCTGCTCTGATTGGTTTGCCAGCCTGGCTTGGTGGCTTCATAGCCATTTCCATCATCAGTTTCCTGTCTCTGCTGGGGGTCATCTTGGTGCCACTCATGAACCGGGTGTTTTTCAAGTTCCTGCTGAGCTTTCTCGTGGCGCTGGCGGTCGGGACTCTGAGTGGAGATGCTCTGTTACACCTTCTCCCACACGTAAGTTCTGTGATATGTCCATCCCCTGCCGTGTTTTAGCCTCACACATTAAAAGTACAAGCGTTGGGTTTGCACTCGGATTTGTTGTATTGGTATTTTCAGAAATTAGAATTTTTGTTTTAAAAAGTTGGTCTTAAAGTGTATTTGATAACTTATGCAAGATTTTAGTACATGATGGTGAGACTTTTGTTTGTTTGGTTGCTTTTGTTTCTCTCTGTTAGAGCTTTTTGAATTTACTAATTAAAGAAGAGAAATCCTGTTCAGATCTGAAGCCCTGGGACAACTGCCACAGTGGGAGCCGCTTGCTTCCTGTTATTGCCACAGATTTAAAGTGTGTGCCCATTCTCACGGCCACCAAACAAAGATTTTCCTCAGGGTTGGATTTGTGTGTTTAAAGATTGATACTCCTTGACCTGAATGGATTTGGGGGGGAGGGGGTTGTCCAGACAGGGTTTATCTGTGTGTATCCCTGACTGTACTGGAACTCCATCTCTAGACAAGGCTGACCTTGATCTCAGAGATCCAAGTACAGGGATTAAAGATATGTACCACCACCACCTGGCATGAATTTTTCAATATACAGGCCTGATAAAGTGAATTTACCTTTTATTAAGTATTTGGTATAATTTACAAGCAGGAAATATGTGGAGGTCACTTTTTTCATTTATCTTAGAAGGTTGAGGATGTGCCTTAGTGGTAGAGCACTTTCCTGAAATAAATAAAGCCCTGGCTTCAATGACAGCCCTGAAAAAAGAAAAATTGGCATAAGAGATTTTCAGTTTGGTAGAAACGGAAAGTTACTCCTTCAAAGAACACTGGCAATCTCATATTGGATTCAGAATGAAAGCTATTCTTAGTGGCTGTGTCTCTGACTACCAGATGACAAGTGTTTAGGCATACCAACTGTGGGAAGTGGCCTGTACATAGTGGAGACCCCATGGCCGTGGTTAGGATGCTGCACACCCAATTGATTTCCTATCGTAAGTAGCATCAGCTAGTTACTGCTCTACTCTGCCACAGGCGGCAGATGCAGTCCCCAGGTTCTCGGATACCTGCAGGGCTCACCCCTCCGCCCTGACTAGGCTTCTCACAGGGCTGATCTGATGAACCTGGTGTGAACCTCTAAGTGGTACCTGTAAGTAATAGATACTGTGTGATATGAAGTCTATGTTAATTGGGCCATGGTAACACATCAGACACGAGGAAATTTAAGTTATGGTGGTCACTATGGAATGTACCTGTCTTTACTCCAAACAGACCCACTCTGTTAAGTGTGTAGCAAGTAGTGTCCACAAAGCTCTGGGTAGCTAGCGCTCTTCATCCCCCTTATTTTTTCAGTGTCTCCTCAACTCTAAAGTATTCCATTAATTGCTTAATGATTTCATATTTGGCAGTTCTTCTGACATATGAAACTGTATTATTTCACTTTTAGTCGCATGCAAGTCACCACCACAGTCATAGCCACGAAGAACCAGCAATGGAAATGAAAAGAGGCCCACTGTTCAGTCACCTGTCGGCTGAGAACATAGAAGAAAGCACCTATTTTGATTCCACGTGGAAAGGTCTGACAGCGCTAGGAGGCTTGTACTTCATGTTTCTTGTGGAGCACGTCCTCACACTGATTAAGCAG
The DNA here is from genome assembly GCA_028555095.1 of Dicrostonyx torquatus. Taxonomy (NCBI): domain Eukaryota; kingdom Metazoa; phylum Chordata; class Mammalia; order Rodentia; family Cricetidae; genus Dicrostonyx; species Dicrostonyx torquatus. The sequence goes on from JAQHUG010000217.1 coordinate 41,074, forward strand.
TTTAAAGATAAGAAAAAGAAGGTAAGGCTGCAGGTACTGAAGGCCCGCTGTACGTCAGGCACGTGCTTAGAGTGGCATCCTGGCCGTCGTTCGCCTAGCCTGCCCAGAATCCGTGATCTTTGTGTGAGAGGCATTCAGTACTGTTAAGGATGCTTTTGTTCCCACAGGTGTTCATATAGAAGCTTTGCGTCTGGAGGGAGCAGCTGGCCTGCCTGCCTTCTGGGCACATGAGTTAGAATAGAGGCCAGAGGTTAACATCAGTGTCTTCCTCAATCTCTCTCCACCTTATTATTTGAGACAAGTCTCTGCCGAGCCTGGAGCTTGTCTCCGTCTCCCCAGCATCACAGCAGTTTTGGGGTTCTGGTTATCTAAACTCAGGTCCTTGTGCTTGCACAGCAGCACCGTCTTGCGCCGTCTCCTAGCCCAACCCTGAGTTTCCGTTCTTCTTTACTCCTTGTATCTCTTGGGGAATAAGAAGTAAAAGGCTAAAGGCCTGTATATGTATGTGACCGAACCCAAAGCAGAGGCCTGGTGTTAGAGACCGCAGTGTTATGGATATATCATCAGTATCTGGGATGCTATGATTAAATAGTCCTTGGTTTTAAATTAATTGCACTCTAGCTGTGGTTCTGTTGTGTTTCAAAGGATACATGGCTTACAAGCGTAACCTTTGCAAACTGGATCATAAATTATTCCAAAGCCAAATAGAGTTGTTTGTTTCTGATAATAACACTTTCAGTCATAAGGTGTTCTGCCCCTAATCTGACGTGATCAGGCAGCCCGGTCAGAAGACTGGCAGAGGAGCTCTCACAGTGATGGGTACAATAAGCCTGGCGCTGACTGATCCCAGCACACCAGTGCTCCTCAACTGAGTCACAACAACTCTAGGTCACATGAGTCCCGTGTCTTTTTTAGGTGGGTCACGTGAGTCCCGTTTTTTTTTTGTTTGTTTGTTTGTTTTTTTGTTTGTTTATACCTGTGCTGCAGCTCATCTACAATTTCCAACTTTATTTTCTCTAAAATTGAACAAGACGTTACATATTTAAAGAGCTATTCTGAACATACATGGTAGATTTTGAAAGTATTGTATTTTAAACCATGGACACTACATCAGTTAGACTCTTTGTGGGAACTTGCCTTTGACTCTTTTTTAAATGCATTCAGCTTCTGCTTTCACAGAAGTTCCTATTCTCACTGTCATTTCGGAATTTGAGCAACATGTAATTAAGTTGTGCAATTATACAACCAGCAGAGCTGGCATGGAAAAGTCTGAAAATTAAGTGTGGCTGGCCCTGACTACATCAGCCCACTGTGGGAAACTTGCGCTGTGTGAACAGAAGTCTGCTGCCTCCATCCTGTTCACCCTTAGGGATCTTACACTCAAAACCTTCATACACTAAGCTGGGCAGGGCAACACACACACCTGTGCTCCCCATGCTCAGGTGTTGGAGAATGGAATGTCTTGAGTTTAATGCCAGCCTGAACTACATAAATGAATTTCGTGATGTTCTGGACTATAGTGAGACTCTTGCTTTAAAAAAGAGATTTTTCAGCTGATGGCACACGCCTTTAATCCTAGCACTCAGGAGTCAAGAGGCAGGCAGGTCTATGTGAGTTCAAGGCCACCCTGGTCTATGGAGCTAGTTCCAGGACAGCTAGGGCCTTTACACAGCGAAACCCTGTTTCAGAAAAAGAAAAGTAATAAAAAATAGCAGATTTTTAAAAAAACATATATTACAAATATGAACCCTCTGTTTAATGGACTGAAGTTTGCAGGAAGAAGTAAACAGAAATAGCTTCTTCTGAGCTGGGCATGGTGCCACATGCCCGCAATCACAGCACCTGCAAGGTGGGGGCAGAATGATTAAGATCTCAGTGTCATCCTCATCTACATACTAGGTTTTGAGGCCAGCTTGGGCTATGTGACACCCTGTCTCCAAAGACAGCACAAATGAAAGAATAGTTTTGTCATTCTTTTCTTTTTTATTGAATTTTAAAAAGATTTATTATTTTGTATGTATGAATACTTTGCCTGCATGTATGTATGTGTGCCATATGTGTTCTTGGTGCCTGTGGAAATCAGAAGAAGGCATTGGATTCCCTGGGACTGGAG
>JAQHUG010000217.1:50950-61933 GCA_028555095.1 Dicrostonyx torquatus
GCTGACATGTCTCCATGTGACTGGTTCCCAGCCATGTGGCGGCGGGTGGGCTGGCGAGAGAAAGACACAGATGCACCATGTAGAGTAAAGTTGAACATTTATTGGGGTTATGGAGTGAAAGGGAGAAGGGAAGAAGAGGAGAGAGAAAGAAAAGAGAGAGAGAGACGAGAAAGAAGGGGGGAAGAGGGGAGAGAGGAGAGTCAGCAGCTGCCTCTCCCAGAGAGAGGGACAGGAAGAAAGAGAGAGTCTGGGGCTGCAGGCAGGAAAGGAGTGGTCGTGGCTTGTCTCTTAAAGAGACAGAAACCATTACACTGGGTAGCACACGCCTTTTATCCCAACACTCAGGAGGCAGAGGCAGGTGGATCTCTAAGTTCAAAGCCATGTCTCAAAAAAAAAAAAAAGGCTGGAATGCAATGAAAATCCACCATACACATCCCTTTCTGTTACCCAGAGGACTGTGTTCAGTCATTGTCACGGATCACAGGAAAGCCACCAGGCACTGCAGATAATTTTAGAAGCTGAAATTCTGTGTTTTATGTCTTGACTTAGAGCTTGGATGTGTGGAGATGAGATCCCCTCCTCTCTCGCCTTTCAGTTTATGACAGTTGCAAATCCTGACTCACTGACACAGAGGAAGAGCAGAGCAGAGCCCATCTGAAGGGGACTGAGTTTCAGATGAGCTGTGGATAATTTGATAGAGATTTTTAAATATGTGATAATATCATAATTCTCTTTAGTAGTAATCATAACAGTCTTAGAGATGCATAATTGGACAGAAAAGTCAGAGAAATTAATAAATGGACAAAAAAGCACTAGCTTTTTACCATTTGAGAACAAGCATACTCTAACCAGTTTTAAATAAACATGCATTTACAATTTTGAAATTTTTTCTGTAATTAAAAATAAGTCATTAAGTTAGGCAGTGGTGGCACATGCCCTTTAATCCCAGCACTCAGAAGGCAGAGACAGGCAGATATCTGTGAATTTGAGGTCAGCCTGGTCTACAAAGCCAGTTTCAGGACAGCCAAATCTGTTACACAGAGAAACCCTATCTGGAAAAACAAAACAACAAAAAAGTCATTAATATACTAATTGGAAAAAAGAGACAGAAAGAGGAACCAAGAGGAAGTAGGGCCAGTGAGATGGACGGCTTAGCTAAAAGACGCTAATGTCAAGTCTGATTATCCAAGTTCAGTCCTCAATCTATGACACACTTGATGAAAGGCAAGACAACTCCAGACAGTTGTCTTCCAACCTCCACATACATGCCAAGGCCATGTGCCAACTCCCATGCATGCTAAAATAAATAAATGTAATTAAAAATTAAACTTAAAAATAAACCCTTTTATGAGATAGGATCTCATTCTTGCTGTGAGAGTAGCCCCCCTCCGCCTCTTTATTGCTAGAACCATGCACTATGTCTCCTTTGAAGAATTCCGTAGAGCCTGTTGGCGTTCCTCATCAACAGAGCTCTGCTGCTTTATCCTGCAGGTGAGGGCTACCGGGCCCTGAGATGATCAGCCATCAGTGGGACATCAAAGCCCCAACATTTGGTCCCAACGTTCTTTGTGTTTATCCCTAGGACCTGAAAGCTATTTACAAGCGGACTCCCAAGAGCCCTCCCCCTTTGATTCCCAGCAGCCAACAATGTTGGAAGAAGAAGAAGTTATGATAGCCCACGCACACCCACAAGAAGTCTACAATGAATACGTGCCTAGGGGCTGCAAGAACAAGTGCCATTCACACTTCCATGATACACTGGGCCAGTCAGATGACCTCATTCACCACCATCACGACTACCATCATATTCTACACCACCACCACCACCAGAACCACCACCCCCACAGCCACAGCCAGCGCTACTCTCGAGAGGAGCTGAAGGATGCCGGCATTGCCACATTGGCCTGGATGGTGATCATGGGCGACGGGCTGCACAATTTCAGTGATGGCCTTGCAATTGGTATGCTGCTGCATTGCTGGTCTTTGCTGGTTACCCTGGAAATAGCTCATTAAATGTTCATTCAAGTTTAACAAAAATAAATAGGTTAGTTTGGGTAAGGATGATGAGTTCCAAAATTATCAAAAAGTTTTTTTGTTTACTCTGTGACAATGAAGTATTTAGTAAATGTGTGTTACGAAACAGTCTAGGATTTGTACCTCACCTATGGCCTAAATTGTCCTTACTAATAGTTGCTCTTAGGCTGGGGCTCTAGCTCAGTGGTGGTGGAGCAGTTACACCGTGTGCGTGAGCCCTGGTTCCAGCCCTTGCATCACAAACACAAAACAGTGTTCTTATGCGTGAAGTCTTAAGATCATGGTTTACACGTGAAGTGTGTGGGAGGCATCCTATGTATATGCATGTCCCCGCTGAGGTCGGGTCTTTTCTGTGATGAAGGAATTTACTTGGACCTGGTAACCCAGTTACTCATCTCTGGCCAAAGGGAAGGACAAAGTTAAATCTTGTACCGTAATTGAGAGTTCCAGGCACAAAATGTGAAACACGGGAATTAGGCAGCAGAAGCTGGGAGAGGAAGGAGTGCTGCATTCCAGCCAGGCCTTGGCCCACTGGGGGAATTAGCTTTTCAAATGGGAGGGGCTGTGTCTTGAGTCTCCTTGTGGAAGAGTAAAAGGACGCATGTGCACAAGTCTGGTGACAGCACGAATTCCTTGGAGGCCGGTGAAGTGCTTATGCACTCTGGCTGAAGAGGGCTTTCCTCTAATCTAGTTTATATTCTCAGACCAGAGTTTCCTATGAGAGCACTCCCTTCTCTGGTTTGTAGATACCTGCTCATTGCTGGACAATTGAACCTCTGCTTCCCCATCACATATGCTGTGCTTCCCAGAGAAATTTAGACCCAGTGAGATGTGCTGTGAGATTCTTAGAAGATAGAGGTTGGGGCCAGTGAGATGACACAGAGGTAGAAGCATTTGCCACAAACCTGCCACCTGACTTCCATCCCCACAATCCATGTGAGGAAAAGAGAGCCCCTTCCCCACAAGTTGTCCTTAGACCTCACAAGTACCATAGTCGCACACAAAATAAATGCGTGTTTATATATTGATGCAGGGTCTCTCTGTAGCTCTGGCTGACGTGAGGTTCCTGTGTAGACCAGGGTGGCCTCGAACTCACAGAGATCCTCATGCCTCTTCCTCCGAGTACTACAATTAAAGATATGTGCCACTGTGCTCAGCTTGTAGCTTTTTTATTTTAGCAAGGATATAGAGGTTGAGCTAGTAAGATGGTGTTTATGCACAGCCAAAATTTAATGCCATTGTTTTTCCATCATTTTTGTGTACTGATAAGATTTCAAAATGCCTACCCCAGCTATTCTTGACTTTATTTACACAGGTGCCGCTTTCACTGAGGGCCTGTCCAGCGGGCTAAGCACCTCTGTTGCTGTGTTCTGTCATGAACTGCCTCATGAATTAGGTAAGAGAAGCATGTGGACTGCCTTTGCTGTGAGGATGAGCTGTGCTGCTCTCAGTGGCTCGGCTGTAGCGCACTGTAGCCATGTCTTCCTGCTCTCAGTGGCTGTAGCCGACATCTTCCTGCTCTCAGTGGCTGTAGCCGACATCTTCCTGCTCTCAGTGGCTGTAGCCATCGTCTTCCTGCTCTCAGTGGCTCGGCTACAGAGCTCTGTAGCCAACGTCTTCCTAACCTGAGCCTTCCCGCTGTGTGCTCATCCGACTGCCTTTCTCTCTCACTGGACACACATTTCTTTCCAGCCGGAATTTGGACCCTACAAGTACACAATGCCTACGTGGGTTTGTTCAGCAGTACCTGGGCCCCTTCTGTATTCTTCCTTTACCACATCTCTTTCTGTGCTGGCACACTGGGGACATGAGTAGTTGTGGTTCTTCAGTAGGGTATGCATGACTCATCCCAGCACTTGGGAGGTAAAGGCAGGAGGATCAGAAATTCAAAGTCATCCTCAGCCATATGGTTTGAGGCCAGCCTGAGCTACCTGTGACCTTGTCTCCCACCACCAGCACCACTACCCCCAAAAGAGAACTACAGCACATACAGGAACACTTCTTAAGTTAAGAGAGTCTCGCTTGTGTGGTAGATAACTCACGGTAGAGCACTTACCTAGAATGCATGACAGCCTAGATTTAGTCCCAATACTACCTAAAAAAAAACAAGCTCTTGATTGATGGTTCAGTGGGTAAGAGCGCTGGCTGTGCAAGCATGAGGACCTGAGTTCAAATCCCAGCACGCGGGTGTGTTTCTATAACCAAGTAGAGGATGGAGACAGGAGGCTTACTGGGGCTCACTGACTGCCAACCCGGCTCAAGGTTCAGTGAGAGACTGCCTCCAAGGAATAAAGTAGAAACTGATAGAGACAGGAGCTGACCCTCTCTTCTGACCTTGAGTCCATATGCAGGTGCATGCCCAGGCACGCACATGCGCGCGCACACAGACAGATGAGGCGATGTCTTGGAGCTGAAGGAGAGGAACTGATAAGTTGTACTTGAGTTGCACTACAATTTGAGAGCTTCCTCCCTTGTGTGGATTCCAGTCATGTCTGGGTATGTCCTCTCATGGGCAGGCATATGTTCACTCACAAACACTGACACTATTTTCACTTTTGTTCCTGCTGTGTCTCCAGCCATTCAGAAGCCTGTCTCCCCTTCATTCCCCTCTCTCAGACCTTCCTGCCCTGTGAAGTTTCTTAACCATTTCTATCTCCACAACTCAGGCGCTCTTAGTTAGGTGTTTCCTTTATCAGTTGCCGACCATGTGAGTTCTACATCACTCTTCTCTCTATTGCTAGTTGTTTTCTTATTGTTGTTTGTTTGTTTTAGTGTTTTTGAGATTGGGTCTCATGTAGCACAGGTTAGCCTTAAGCTCAGGATAACTGGACTCGTGCTGCTCCTGCCTGCACCTCCAGGGTCAGCCCCCTTAAAGACAGAACAAGAATACAGCAGTAGACTTGTTCATCATCCCTGGCATAGAAGAAGCCTTCAGAAGATGTGGGATAAAATAATTTTTTAGTTTGTAGAACTGTTGAGGTGACTATACTCATTATTCTGTTCTAGCCCTGGGTATTTTCTTTCTTTTTATTTCCCTGGAGAAAAATCAAACTTGTTTTTTAATCTGAGAAATCTCAGATGTGTGTTAAAATGATTTTCGATAACTTTGCTCTCATTTTTGTTTTCTGGTACAGGTGACTTTGCTGTTTTGCTAAAGGCTGGCATGACCGTCAAGCAGGCTGTGCTCTATAATGCCCTGTCGGCCATGCTGGCGTATCTTGGGATGGCAACAGGGATATTCATCGGGCACTATGCGGAAAATGTTTCTATGTGGGTATTTGCACTCACTGCTGGCTTGTTCATGTATGTCGCTCTGGTTGACATGGTAAGTTCCAAGAAGTCAGAGGGCACTGACTAAATAAAACAGGTTGTGTTCTGTAAAAATTGTTGCAGGGTCTGGAGAGATGGCTGAGCTGCTAAGAGTACATACTACTCTTCCAGAGGACTGGGGTTGGGCACCCACATCCTACAAGTCAGCTCCAGGGGATCTGGCCCCTCTTCCGGCCTCTACAGGCAATGTACAAGCACAAACCCACATATACATAAATAAAAATAAATCTTTTTTTTTTTTAATTAAAAAAATTCATTGCAAAAATGGTGTTAGATTCCATTGGTGCAAAGGGACCCTGGATCCCAAAGGCTGGCAGTTCAGAGTGCAAGTGCCCTTTGAGCTCAGTGTGTCTCACCACTTACACACCTTTCTCCTGCCCAAGGTTTTACAGAAACACTCGAAAACTCATCCCCTTGTTTTATCTTTTTAAAATAGAATTAGGCTCTGAATTGTCTATAAACTCGAAGTAAACCCAGTCAAAACCAATGTTGTCCACAGGCTGTGCATAACATTCCCTTATTGGCAAAGTAAAATTCTTTTGTCACCAAGTTCGCATAAGAAGAAATTTTGTGGGAGCATGGTGACCTTGGGGGAGGGTTGAAGGAGGAGGGGAGAGGCAGGGAGGGGAGCAGAGAAAAATGTAGAGCTCAATAAATATCAAAAAAAAAAAAGAAGAAGAAGAAAAAGAAGAAATGTTGTTACTGAACTTTTATGTCAAGTAGTGCAAGAGCTCCCCTCTCTGCATTAGCCGTGAACCTTAAGCCAGTGATGGCACACGCCTTTAATCCCAGCACGTGGGAGGCAGAGGGAGGTGGATTTCTGAGTTTGAGGCTAGCCCGGTCTACAGAGAGAGTTCATGACAGCCAGGTCTACACAGAGAAACTGTCTTGGGGAAAAACAAACAAAAAATCCTAGACTTGAACCTTAGCCATGCAGCAGTACCTGAAGCAGGGAAGTCAGCATCACTTTTCAGTCAACAGTGGGGTGAATGTTTACCCACTCAGAATACACAGCTGCCAGGACGAGAGACTCGGTGTGCGTGGAATAGTCGAGCTCTACGGGCGACCTCTACTTCACCCAGCTCCAGGCAACACCATCCGACAGATTCTTCTAGAATTCATTGTACTTCCGAAAGATGAACTGTTGTCTTTGCCTCTTTCAGGTACCTGAGATGCTGCACAATGATGCTAGTGATCACGGATGCAGCCGTTGGGGATATTTCTTCCTGCAGAATGCTGGGATACTTCTGGGTTTCGGAATTATGTTACTCATTTCCATATTTGAACATAAAATTGTGTTTCGTATCAATTTCTAATTAGGTTCTAAACCCTCGAGTAGCTTGAAGAAGCATTGCTATCTGTAGTTGGAGTAGATGATAGAGACATTCACATGCTGTGATACACAGCATTTAAAACTAGTGGATTTTGTGATTTTTTTGTATCAAATTTTGCCATTTATTATGCTTATAAAGTCAGTTACATTGGGTAACATAAAGGTACGTTTTAATATTTAAGTTATTCTGTTTTGGAAGTGTAAATTCTATGTGCGATCCACCAGTATTACTAGTTTATTGTATGTTTTGGCATGACATGTTCTGTATATCTTAGAAAGTGTCTTTAATACTTTTTTGTACAACTTTAACATTAGTTGCCTGCTGGAGTTAGGCCCCTGCCGACCTGCTAGTGGTGAGACAGGATGAGCACAGAGCCACAGATGCCAACGATGGACTGGTATAGCCAAGAAATAGGAAAGGAGAGAACTGAAGGGCTGGGGAGGTGTCCATTGCTTAGAAAAATCACAACAGGGATTTTAGATGTGTAAAGGGATATATTTAGTGCAGAGTACACTCTGAACATCTGTCAGATTGTTAATGTTCCTGTAAAAAACAGAGCACTTTGATACACTTAATTTGGTTGTGTGTTTGTTTGTATAATAGAGAAGTCTAAATATATTTCCTTAATCCAAGCAATGTGTCAGTTGACAGAAACTAGGATTTTAAATCTGTGTATGGAGACAGGCTAAATGAGTTAACTAATGTGTGTCACCAGAAGACTTGGTTTTCAATGAGGGATGATACACTCAAAGTACGTGATTGGATGTTCTGGTTGTCTAGGTTCCCACACGGCAAGTATTAAAACCTTAATCCACGTGAGGACGTTACAAACCCATTCTGAATTTATTTTGACCTCTTGGATTCAGAAAGCACTTTGCCCTCTTCCAGTGCTTTAAAATGTCACTGTGAGCATCCGTCCTTTTATGTATGGCACTGTACATTCATTAGGGCTGTCTGTAGCACTGTCTAGATGTTTCTTAAGAAAATAAAAGTGTCAGCTCAATGTCAGGCATTGTGCTTCCTTTCATCTTGCCATCTTACTCAGCATGGAGTACTGAGTCTGTTCACACTATCTTCAGAACTTGTTCATCTCGCAAAGTTAAAACTAAGTCCATTAAAAGCTTCCAGCCTGGGATAGTGGCACAGGCCATTAATCTCAGCACTTGGGTGGCAGAGGCAGGTGGATTTCTGTAAATACAAAGCTAACCAAGAGTACATAGTAAGACACTGTCTCAAAACAAAACTCCTCTTCATTTTCATAAAGTTAAGATGTCTGAGGGCTGGAGACTTGGATCTGTGGGCAGGAGCCCTTACTGCACAGCAGGAGGAACTGAGTCCATAGCCACAGCACACAAATAGAAAGCTAGGCATGGAGTGTACCCTTGTATACCCACAGTGGACGGGCCAGAGACAGCAAGATTAGTGGGTTCTGCTGGCCACCAGCCTAGCCAAAGCACAAGTTCTGTAAAAGAGACTCTCGTCTCAAAGGAACAAAGCAGTGTTAGAGATCAGGACACCGAGTGCTCTGGCCTCCACGTGCACATGGGTGTGCATGCTCATGCACGTGTGCAGACATGCCTGAAGTTAGAATGTCTAGTAGTTGCAGTTTGAATGGGAAATGTCCCCTGTGCACTCATGCTTGAACATGTGGTCCCCAGCTAGTGGTGCTTTGGGGGAATGTGAACCTGTAGGAGGTACAACCCTGCTGGAGAAGTTGGATGTCGGAGGTAAACCTCACTTTCTGTTTGCTTACTGCTTCCCCAATGCAGATGCAGTGTGACCACCCAGCCCCCAGCTCCTGTCATGACACGTCCCCTGCCTCCTTCCGTGTCCCCCACCCCGGTCCCCATGATAGACTCCATCCCTCTGGAGCTAAGCCAAATTAAGTCCTTCTCCATTAGGTTGCTTTTTTTTTAAGGTTATTTATTTTGCACCTTTAATCCCAGCACTTGGGAGGCAGAGGCAGGTGGATCTCTGTGAGCTCAAGGCCAGCCTGGTCTACAGAGGGAGTTCCAGGACAGTCAGGACTGTTACACAGAAAACCTGTCTCAAACAAACAAAACCCAAAAAGGTTGTTTATTTTATCACAGCAGCAGAAAAGACATTGTTCCTTTATGCTATAATCTAGATTAAAGTATGCCAGCCAATTGATTCATTTACATATTACTCATTTCTGAACTCTTGATTTCAAAGGACATTTTAAAAAAAAAAACATTTATTACATATACAGTGTTCTTCCGGCTTGCAGGCCAGAAGAGGGTACCAAATCTCATTATGGATGGTTGTTAGCTATCACCATGTGGTGCTGGGAATTGAACTCAGGACCTCTGGAAGAGCAGCCAGTGCTCTTAACCACTCAGTCATCTTTCCAGTCCCCTTCAAAGGACATTTTAAAGAATAATGATCTATAGTTTGATCCCAGTTTTCTCTCACTTTGGAGGGGAAGGTGTGTACCTGTGCATGTGCATATATATGTGGGGAGCAGGAGGTCCACCAGGGTGGCCTCCACAATCTCTCCCCACCTTACTGAGACAGGTTCTCTAACTGAATCTGGATCTGTTGGATTCAGCTAGCCGGCTGCTGAACTCCAGGCATCTGCTTACAGGTGAGGATCGCCATGTTTCTCACGTGGTTGCTGAACTTCCCAGCTTAGGTCCTCATGCACTTTACCTACTGAGCCAAGCCCCAACCCCAGCTGTCCCTAAATTTAAAATAAACAAACAAAGGGGAACAGCGCCTAAAGATGGAGGAGTGTTCAAAATATTATTAGCTACATTCTAAATAGAACCAGAAACAAGTGAGTAATATCCCACCTCCTACTTAGGGCCTCTTGGGAGACTTTGGAACCATCATTTCTTTTCCCTAATGCAAAGGGTTATGTGTAACAGGGCGCCTGCCTGGATGAGCAAATCATCATCTTCCTTTGGGCTAAATGACCTCTCTGATCCAGCAATCCATACCTGTGCTGTGCTGCTCCTACTGCAGCCATGCTGATCCTACTGCAGCTGTGCTGTGCTGCTCCTACTGCAGCCGTGCTGCTCCTACTACAGCTGCGCTGCTCCTACTGCAGCTGTGCAAGGTGGGGAGGGTCTTGTACTAACTGGAAATGTCCCTCAAGGAGTTTGGGGAACACAGAAGCTTGTCCCTTGTCTATTATGAGACTGGAGGTGAGAGCATGCTAGTTTGGTCCAAGGAAACAACAGGACCCTTTTGCAGTCCCCATTCCAGTTTGAACGTGTGTGTGTGTGTGTGTGTGTGTGTGTGTGTGTGTGTGTGTGTGTGGTGTTAGTTTCTGTGAGTCTGTGTGAAACAAAGGAAAACCCAAGAACTGTAGAACAGCCAAAGTCAATGTTCAGTTGACTGAATAATCTACCAGTCACTAGACCACTGAAGGAAATGACTCCCTCTGATACATTTAATAGTGTGGTTTCCTCCTCTGTTTGTGACCCCACATTGAGGTGATATCTGTCAGGACCCACATTGGAGCAACATCTCTTGAGGTCCAGCCTTGATGGGTTTCACACAGTTCATGGTAGGGGTATATGGATTCGAAATATTAGAGAGGAGGAACAGAGATAGTAAAGAAAAAGGAATGGAGACACAGAGGAGAATCAGGGGTAATTCAGTGAATACTGAATTTGATCACGTTATTTTTCAAGTTTATATATCCCAATCTGAAAGAAGGGGAAGAAGGCAAAAGACTGCTTTAGCGTAACACAAAGAACAAACAGCAATTACCTGTTTCAATTCCTGAAACATCAAGCAACTATATCCTGAGTTAAACATTCTGTTGTTTAGGCAAGACATGCAGCAACCACACCTTAGACCAAGCATCCTATAGACAGCCACTCCCTGGGTCAAACCTCCTGTTATATCCATGAATGTACATTCCATCGTGTACATTCTGTCTTAGGTTTCCTGGAGGGATAAAAGATCTTACCCATCATTGACTATCCACCTCTATTAGTAAAGAGTTAAGGGAGGGTGCACAGCTAGGTTCTGTGTACCTGAGCCAACTTTCCATGGAGTGAGTTCACAGACAACTAGATAATCAGATGCAAGTAGATAATACGTTGCAATATACATGCTCCTATGACCACAATATCTCCTAATAAAGGAGTGGAGGATGATCATGATGGGATGGCCTTTTTAAATTGGTCCAGGATGTCTTTAACAGTGTTTTGATGAATCAAAATTCAAATTTGTCTTATTAAACATAAAATCTAAGGACTCATTAGCACTCATGTCAAATTTTTCTCAGAAAAGCTCTGACCTTTTTTTAATC
>JAQHUG010000217.1:94340-108276 GCA_028555095.1 Dicrostonyx torquatus
TGTTCTTTTGAGGTCTTTGAAGAATTTTGCTGGGATTTTGATGGGCATTGCATTGCATTTGCTAGAGTTCTTGAGCCGCTGTGATTCTCAAAAGATGCTTTAGGAATGCCTGTATACTTATGTATCTTTCTGGAAACCAGCTTTGAGCTCGTAGAGATACGTCTGCCTGGGCATCTCAAGCACTGAGATTACAGATCAGCGCCAATATGGTTGTCATGATAATTTCTTTCTTAGTTTTTTCCTTTCCTTTTCTTTTCTTTTTCCTTTTTTTGAGACAGGATTTCTCTGTGTAACAGCTCTGGAACTCACTCTGGAGACCGGGTTGGTCTCGAAACTTACAGAGATCTGCCTGCCTCTGCACCCCGAGTGCTGGGATTAAAGGCTCACACTGAAAGGCACCCAGATGAAAGTTTCTTATATTAATATTCAGAACACGGCAATTCCTTCTTTGCATCCTATGGTATTAAATTGCTGGACTGATTCTGAGATCACTAAAGTTAACTGAGAAAAATTGAAGTTTTGGAGATTGAAGTCAGATTTGTTCATTACAAAGCATACCTTTGTATGTAGCTTAGATGGTAGAGTGTTTGCCTAGTTTGCACAAAGTCCTTGAGTTCAATCCCAAGCACTATATCCACAAGTCTGAGCCCAACCTGAGAGACAAGAGACTCTGTGTTTTAACTAGGGTTTCTATTGCTGTGAAGAGACACCCTGACCACAGCAACTCTTATAAACGAAAACATTGAATTGGGATGGCTGACTTACACTTCGGAGGTTTAGTCCATTATCATCATCATGGAAAGCAAGACAGCATGCAGGCAGACATGTTGTTTGTAGTGATATTTTGTTATGTGTTTTAAAAAATAAAGCTTGCTTGAAGATCAGAGTGCACAGCTAAGCCACTAGAGGCCAAGCGGTGGTGGCACACACCTTTAATTTCAGTACTAGGAAGGTAGAGACAAGACTGATATGGCTGGGTGGAGAGAGGAATATAAAGCAGGAGGAGACAGGAGCTCAGATGCAGTCTGAATTGTAGTCTGAGTTGCAGTTTGCAGTCTGAGGTTTAGTGGAGACAGATGCAGTCTGGAGATACAGTCTGAGGAGCCAGTCTGAGGATGGGATCTTATCTTTGGTCTGATCATTGGTAGAGGTAAAAGGTCTCTCTAGTGGCTGGCCACTCTGCTTCTCTGATCCTTTTTCAGCCCTCACTCCCTGATAGCTGACTCTGGGTTTTTATTTATTAAGAACAATTAGAATTAATGCTACAGGTGCTGGAACTGAGAGTTCTTACATCTTGATTCAGAGGCAACAGGAAGAGAATTGTCTCACTGGGTGTAGCTTGAGCATAGTAGACCTCAAAGCCTATTCCCACAATAGGCCACACCCACTCCAACAAGGTCACAACTCCCATTAGAGCCACTCTCTTTGGAGGCCATTTGCTTTCAAACCACCACACTCTGTCTCTAGAAACATCAGCAGTAGCAGCAAACCACCAGTCCAGCGAGATGGCTCAGCAGGTAAGGACACTTCCCACATAAGCCAGACAACCAAGTTCAATCTCTGGAGCTCGCATAAAGATGGTAGGAGGAAACCAACAACACAGGGTTGTTTTCTGACCACCACCTGCGTGTGTTCACCACATCATATACACAGTAGTGATATTACAAACCCACACATTTTACTGAACCACATCTACATATCAAAATCATTGAAAATTTTGCCCTGGCAGTGCTGTGGCACGCATGGGCAGCCCATATATGGCGGCTCTGTTGAACTTGTCCATATTGGGTTTCATGGAGTAAGTTGATGAAGACAACTGACCAGGTAGGTCTCTTCCTCACTGATCAGATTTCTTCCTCACATCTATATATAGACTCACTTAAATTAGTAATACCATATAAGTAATGCATAAACCTATTACTATTGTAAGCATGAAAATATAAAAGCAGTTCGACTGTAGAATATGCTGTGTTTTCTTCCAGACCATCTGTCACACTTAAGTACTTCTTGATTCATATAAAATACCCACTTAAAAAAAAAACCTGGCTGCGGGTTTGTTTGTTTGTTTGTTTGTTTTGTTTTTCTTTCTGTCAGCCTAGCAGCCACACCTGAATCTACTAATATTTTAACTACCATCTGTGCCACGCAGTCTGAAGTCAGCAGCAAGCTGCCAATGGCTTGGTTGCCAAATGTAGATTTTAACCAAGTCTTTATCATTGTGTTTACCAATAAAAACTTGGGTCAGATGTTGGGGTGAAAACCTGCTAGATCAGAGAAGCTATGAAGCAACCAACTGACCTTTCTTTTTGGCCAGAGATCTAGCAAGAGAAGAGTCTCTCCACTTGTCTCAAGACTTCGAATCCCCACGCCTTCCTGTGTGACTCTCTATCCGCATTCCTGGCCCCTCTGTCCTCTCTGTGGCCTATTCCTGCCAATTAGTCTCTGTTCTGCCTCCTGATCAGTTTTGGAGTTTCATAGTGCAATCAAATATCTCAAAGCAGTGGTGTACACCTTTGATCTAGCACTCAGAAGGCAGAGACAGACGGGTCTCTATGTGTTCAAAGCTAGTCTGGTCTAAGTAGCATGTTTCAGGACAGCCAGGGATACATAATGAGATCCTAAATCAAAAACCAAAGCAATAAGAAAGTGTTAAAGTGTAATTTTGTTTCCGTAACTTACAACAAACAGATCCGCTACCTCTGTCTTTCCAGTTGCCATGTGCATGTTGTGTTGTGTGTGCTCCCGACTTCAGCTGCTTACCTGCAGTGCTAAAGTTCCGCTTGGCTGGAACCTCAGCTCCTGGTGCAGATTACCGGTTCGCTGACTCTTCTGCTGTCACAAAGCGCCAAGATGTATTTTTTTTTCTATAGTCTTCACGTTTTCAGTAAATTGTGCTTCTTTTGAAAATAGAATTCTTGATGTTGAATCTGATATAAAACAGCTGATAATCAACTCTGCTGTTGAAGATGTCGCACAGAAACATTGGCCGGCTTTCTGAGGGTAAGAAAAGTGCCTGGAGGGGGCCAGCACCCATCTCTTCTTCAGAGAGTTCTGCAGAAGCATGGATCCCACCTGCATGTGTGTGGCCAGGCTACATACACACCCCATACAGCATACACACAACACACATATATACAACATACACAAAGCACACACACATGCACGCACGCACGCATGCCAGGCAGTGGTGGCTCAAGAATTTAGTCCCAGAATTTGGGAGGCAGAGGCAGGCAGATCTTTGTGAGTCTGAGGCTAGCCTGGGCTGTTATACAGAAAAACCCTTTCTCACACTCCCCTCTCCCCCCGACACACATGGTGAATAGCTTAGTCATGTGGTCTAAGCCTTCAGGATCTGAAGAAGTACAACAAAGCGGTCATGACACTTTGCTTCTGGTGGCACATTGTGGCCTCTTTCTGGGAACAGGAGTAACTTGCAGGAGATGGGCAGATAGCATTGAGGACACACAGCACCTTTCAGTTCCTGGGTTTCTGGAATTCAAGCCATATCTGAAGTAGCAGAAAAAGCAAGTACTGAGGCTAAGGCTTGGCCAGGGAAGCCACAGAGCAGCGACTGCTGCACATAGTTCTGACCAGTAGCATCTTACTCACTTGGCAATAGCTGAGTCTGGGAAAGAAAAACAGCCAAACCTTGTTGATCCCTTGGGTGACTTATACTAGTTCTTGTTTTGATTTTTAAAAAAATGTATTTATTTTATTTTTTGTGTTGTTTATGTGTGCATGTATACAGGTGCCTAGTCACCCAGAAAAGGGGGTTGAATTCCCCAAAGTTGGATTTGCAAGTGGCTGTGACCCACCCTATGTGGGTGCTGGGAATTGAAATCAGCAAGAGCAATAATTACTAATAATAATTAGTAGTAATAATTACTAAGCCATCTCTCTGGTCCCCCCACCCGCTTTTTAGAGACCGGGTTTCATTATCCTTAAGCTGGTCTCAAATTTGCCACGTAGCTGAGGCGGAGCTTCTGATTGATTCTTCTGCCCCCACTTTCCAAGCGCTGGGATTGCAGGGGCAGGCCAGGATCTTTAGTGCTGTGCTGGGGAAAGTGTGTAGAACTTGCCGCATGCTAGGCTGCTAGACAAGAACTCTGCCAACTGAGCTACAGCCCACATTTGTATGTTCGCTTATTTAATTACTGAACTGAGGTTTGGCTTCATGCGTGCTAGGCAAGCAGTGTATACCCCAAACCCTGTTTCTTTTTAGACAGGGTCATACTTCACAACCTACGCGGACCCCCCACCAACCATCAAGTTGTCACCATCAGGATTATGCAGTATTTAATGTAATCGATCAAGCAAATTGTCCTCCAAAGTGGCTGCACCAATATATACCAATGTACAAGCCTACTCAGGTATCTCTGTCATTCCTGTTAATGTAGCAGAACAGTTTTTCCTAGAAACAAGGACTTAGAAAGCCCAGCGCCTCTACAGGCCTGGCCACGCCCCAGGAGGCCCGCCCTCCCCTACCCGTCCCGCCCTCCCTCGCACGGTACCTGCCTTTTCCGTTCGTTCCTCCCTTTCACTCCCGCCTCCGGGCGTCGTCTTCTTTCCCAGGGAGAGCAGCGCGAGGGGCGGGGCCCAACGCATGACGTCACTGCCGGCCGGGCGCCATCTTGCTAGGTTGCGGCCGGCCTCGGACTCGGGGGTGGCGGTGGTGAGGGCGTGGGGAAGGGTGGGGTGTGGGGGCGAGGCGGCGACGAGGGCGGCGACACTCTCCTCCACTCGGCTCCACGGCGTGGGACGGCGCGGACGTGGTTTCGGAGGGATGTCCGCCTTCTCTGAGGCGGCGCTGGAGAAGAAGCTGTCCGAGTTGAGCAACTCGCAGCAGAGCGTACAGACCCTGTCCCTGTGGCTCATCCACCATCGCAAACACTCGCGGCCCATCGTCACAGTGTGGGAGCGGGAGCTTCGCAAAGGTGAGCGGCCGTGCGCGTCGTACCCGGGCTGCCGGCTTCCTGCATCCGGGGTCCTGCTCTCTGGTCCCAGTCTTTCCCCAGGTTCCTCGCTTCCATCCCAAACTCCCCGCGCCGGCTTCTTGAGTTCCGCCTGGGCTCTCTAGTTTTTCCCAGGTTCCTGCCAGTTCGGTCCCGGCTCCCTGGCTTCCCTCGCCGCCTCCCTACACCCTACCCCAGGTTCCCGGTGATCCGGTCCGGGGTGCCGTGTTCCCGCGCCCTGCCCCGGGCTGCCCTCTTTTCACTCCGGGATCCTAGCATCTCACGCCGCACCCCAGCTTCCTGGATCCCGCGTCCTTTCCCGGGCCCTGGCACTCGGTAAACCACTCCGACCCCTTGGTACTCTGCTTTTAGCCCTGTCTCTGCGCGTCCCACCCGTCCCCGCCGGGCTAGTGAGTACTTTCCCGGGGTCTTCGGGCGTGGGGATTACTAGTGTGTCCCGCTCTCATTCACCATGCCTCCTGCAGAACCGGTGCTTGGTCCGCAGTGACGGACGAAAAGTATAAATAATCAAGAAGTCTACAACCAAACACTAAATAGTATCGAGAGATTTTGGCCCAGCACCAGTTTAGAGCCCGAAACTCATCCAGTCGGCGTTTTTCTCATCCTGTAGTTTTTCATGGAAGATAGGAGAAGGGAAAAAAAATCAGAAAGTTGAAAGGAAAAAAAAATGTAGGGTTGGGAGTTATGCTTTTTCTATGATAGATCAATTTGCTCATGTATAACTAATACAGGTATGTCAGTTTTTGAACCGCGAGTTTAAAGACACGTGATGCGGAGTAAGGATCTCTTGCTTGGTAGGAAAGAGGATCTCGGTTGGCGAATTCCTTTTAGCTTTTGGATTGTAGATGCCTTACCTGAAAATGACAGTTAGTAACCTAAGGACTCTTTAGTTCAGCGCCTTCATTTTACAACATATTTAATAGTGATACCCAAAGCCAGGGAAACTTTTTTGAACAGATATCTTTCACTCACCGACACGCAAAAATTCAGTTCATTCCTGCTGAGTAACTTTATCTATAAAGAGCTACTTTGTGCTAGATCTACAGAAAAAAATATTGGTGGACCGGTGTAGTGGCACACACCTTTAATCTTAGCACATGGGCGACAGGAGCTCTTGAGTTCGAGATCACCCTGGCTGGCCTCCAGGAGTTCGAGGTCAGCCAGAGCTACATTGTACATAGTGAGATCCTGTCTTTTTTTCATTGGCTTAATCTGAATTGTACCTTAATTCTTAGATCATTGAACAGAGTGGCACTGTTCTTTATTGTTTCAGACATCTGTATAGCTTTCATATAAAGTGTCTGTGCTTAACTTTTTTGGGTGTGTGTGTGTGTGTGTGTGTGTTTCCAGACTGGGTTTTTCTGTGTGTCTTTGGCTGTCCTGGAACTCTAGACCAGGCTGGCAACTTTATTTATTACATAATAAAATTAGTTCGATGTGTGTGATTGTTTGCTTTGATTATATCTGTTCTCTTTTTGCTGTGCCTGGTGTCCACGAATGCCAAAAGAGGATGTTGGGTTACAAGTATATGTGGTTAGACTTGATGTGGGTATTGGGAACTGAACTCAGGTCCTCTGCAAGAGCAGCAAGTGCTTTTAACTTAGCCATCTCTCCAGCCCCCTTACTACACTTACTGTAGGGGGGAACCCGAACAGAGCTGCAGTTGGTTTGATTCTGGAATGTTGGCACCTAGCCTTAATCTGCCCTTTGTTTTCAACACCTTCTGTTTGAAATACGTATATCATGTCTGAGTTTCCCAAAGATGCAAAGCCTATACAAAACTTGGTTGGAAAAAATCCAGCAAACTGTGATATTCCTTGATTGAGAATTTGTATTTGGCATTGTCCCTTTGAGAGACTTAGATGAGATGTTTTGGGATATGGAAATGAACTTGCTAAAGGTGTAGATTAGATAATAATAAAAAGCCCTGGGCTAAGGCTCATACCTGGAGATTGAAGTTGAAAGTGTGTGTGTGTGTGTGTGTGTGTGTGTGTGTGTACCTGTTGATGTCAATGTCAATGTTCTTTTGCTAGGAATATATCCTGTAATAGAGCACAGAATTGTGGATTGCATTATAAAATCGGAAATTTAACTTAGTTTTTTTCCTTTTTTTTTTTGAAAAGATTTATTTATATATTTTGCATATAGTGTTCTTGCACACCAGAAGAGGGCACCAGATCTCATTACAGATGGTTGTGAGCCACCATGTGGTTGCTGGGAATTAAACTTAGGACCTCTGGAAGAACAGCCAATGCTCTTAACCTCTGAGCCATCTCTCCAGCCTTTGGGGATGTGTGGTACTGGGGATTGAACCTAAGGCCTTGTACACTGTAATATTGTTTTCTTAAAAGCAACATAACCCTGTCTTACGATACCATGTACAGTGATAGTTTCCTAGTTCACAATAGTTAAATGATTGCCATGGGCACTGTGCTGTAAGAGATGAAATGTTGAAGTTGATAAACAAAACTGTAGGAATGTGAAGAGGACACATGGTCTAGGTCCTGAAAGAAGACCATTGAGTTACATTTCCAGCCCTTACAAAGTGGAAACAGACGTCCTGGTAGGGAGAAAGTGACCTTTAAGTTGTGATATTAACACAAATTAGTAATGCTTAATAGTTTTATTGTTGTTTTTTAATTAATGAACTAGATGCAGGTAAGTGCATTCTGCAGCTGGAGGGCTCCATGCAGCCAATATAAATGTGCTCAACACAGAGTCATGAACGTGACAGTATGTGATTTTTTTTTTTTAATATGTGATTTTGTTGTTCTTTGGTCATTCTGTTGAACAGAAAATGTTTTAAATTTTATTTATGTGTATAGGTGTGTATGTATGTTTGTGCACCATTTGTGTGTGTGAGGAGGCCCGAAGAGGGTGTTGAAACCTCTGAAACTGGAGTTAGAGATGATGATGAGCCACCATGTGAGTGCTGGGAATTGAACCCGGGTCTTCTGCAAGGGCAGGAAGTGCTCTAGACGCTGAGCCATCTCTTTAGCCTTATTACATAGTTTTTTAAAAAATTATTAATTTTATGTGTGTGAATGTTTCACTTGGATTTATATATGTGCACCAGTGCCTAAGGATGCCACAAGAGATCTTCTCCTAGTTGTGAGCCACATTGTGGGTGCACGGAGCCAAACTCCAGTCCTCTAAGAACAATTGCTCTTACCCACTGAGCCATCTTTACAGCCCCTTTTGCACAGTTCTTGAGTGTGAGTTTTATAGATGACAGTGTGTTGCAGTGTCAGAAGGCTGGGTATTCCTGATTGAGCTATGTGGAACAGCATAACTGAATTAAGGAACAACCAGACCTTGAGTAAAACAGTCAAGGTACAGACCAGTTTGCCATTTAGAAAAGTTAGAATAACTCTCAAAATCTAGTGTTTACATAACGTGTAGTTGCAACGAATGTATGTATAGTTCTGGTCTTGGTGATGCTTACCTGTAATTCTAATTTGGAGGCTGAGGCAGGCAAATTAAAGTTCAGCTTTAGTCTAGGCTGCATGGAGAGACTTTGCCTCAAACAACCACTTGAACAAAACAAGAGCTATGTGGAAAGCAGTGCTTGAGTGCTATATTCCAAGATAATGATTACCAAAGGCAGAGAAGGAAGGCTGAGATGTGTGCTAGGTAATGTTCAATATATTAAAAAGATAGTGGTGTAAGCGTGCAGGCAGACGGTAAAATGTGCCATGAGCACGACTCAGGGACACCCTTACGTGATGAAATGCTTTATACTTAGGAAGAAAATGACATGTAAATAGATGTTCTGAATGACAGTGCAGACAGTACTGGTGGTGGTGAGCTTGCTTCTGCATAGAACTCACAGTGGTCTGGATTAGTCTGCCCCAAAAGTCCTTTCCTCATCGGGTGATTTGTAGGGCCTCAACGGAGTGCCCGTCCACTTCATCAGCTTTAGGATGATCTTTATCCCCTCAGCACCACGATTATGTACTAGAAAACTATTAGTCTGTTGTGTTGTAAGTGGGTTGTGGGGGTGTGGTATGTATGAAGCAAATAATGGACTCTTTTGTTTTTTCTTATTTCAGTTTTTAGTTGTTTTGGCTCAACTGATTGAAGTACTTGTTGAATTTGTATTCACTGATAATGCTTTAGATCAGTAAGAGGTGATGTTAATAAAATAAGGACTGTGTAGTACCTGCTCTAATTTGTTTTAAAAACAGCACTGTGTGTGTGTGTACTCTTGAAGACATTCTGTTTTAAAATGACAATTTTCTATGTTGTGTGATACTGTTACTTATTTCTATTTTATAGTTAGAACTAAATAAGTTTGCACTGAAGTTTTCATAGTTAAAAAGAATTGATGCATGGACCAGGTGGTGGTGGCACACACT
This sequence comes from Dicrostonyx torquatus, assembly GCA_028555095.1. Taxonomy (NCBI): domain Eukaryota; kingdom Metazoa; phylum Chordata; class Mammalia; order Rodentia; family Cricetidae; genus Dicrostonyx; species Dicrostonyx torquatus. The sequence goes on from JAQHUG010000217.1 coordinate 103,672, forward strand.
TTTAATTCTAGCACTGAGGAGGCAGGTAGATCTGTGAGTTTGAGGACAGCCATGGCTAGACAGAGAAACTCTGTCTGAAACAAAGCAAAACAATAAAAGAATTGATGTTCTCAAACCAATATAGACTCTGAAGATATAATACAAACATATATAATATCTCTGAAGATAATTGTTGACTTGTAGCTGCATAACTTTTCCTTCATTTTCATAGATTTTTTTTCACACCCCTTTCCAGGAATAAGATCTGTAGTATAAAGTGATTTTTTGTATTAGTTTTTGGATGGGATAAAAAACAAATTGCTGGGCTGTGGTGGCGCACACCTTTAATCCCAGCACTTGGGAGGCAGAGGCAGGTGGATCTCTGTGAAGCCAGCCTGGTCTACAAGAGCTCCAAAGCTACAGAGAAACCCTGTCTTGAAAAAACAAAAAAAAAAAACAAAAAAAAAGAAAAGAAAAAGAAAGAAAACAGAGAAACAAATCATGAAACATGTCAAATAGATATAAACATCATGTAGTTGTCTCCTAGCTTCAACAGATAATCTTTACTAACACCTAAAACATGTTAGCTTTTTTCTTTCTTCATCTTTTTTTAAAAGTAGGATACAAATTTGCATTTACTACATTTGTTAAGTATTGAAAAATTACTGAATTGATTTCATACAACATAAAATGTTTTGGTGAAAGTTTGTTTCCTAATAGAATATTAGGAAGAGGAGTGACTATTTCTACATTGTTTGTGGTGCTGTGGGTGGAGTCCAGGACCTCTTGATGCTAAGTGAGCTACCTCAGCCCCTGCAGATCTTTTAAATGCCTTAGAGAGGAATGAATTCTCATGTTTGTTTCTGCATTACATCACACAACTCATGACTGCTGAAGAGCACCACTGAGTGTGTAAGAGAGAGGAGGAGGAAAAGACACAGGATAGTTGAGCATGTTGTGGAGGTAGTTCTGATTACATGGACCCCAGGAGATGGTTTTGAGGATCCCAGGGGACCCACAGCCTAGTTTTTAAGGAATATTTCTCTTTGGTGTAAATGGTTGGTTAGATAAGGAGCAGAAGGTACATTGTTGTGCCGTAAGCATGCTTCTTTTAGCTGGGCAGTGGTGGCGCACGCATTTAATCCCAGCACTAGGGAGGCAGAGGCAGGCGGATCTCTGTGAGTTCGAGACCAGCCTGGTCTACAAGAGCTAGTTCCAGTGTAGGTTCTAAAGCTACAGAGAAACCCTGTCTTGAAAAACCAAACAAAAAAACAAAACAAAACAAAAAGCATGCTTCTTTTAAAATATGAATTCCTCTGAATTGAAATTTTAGGTTTTCTTCCCTGTGATGCACATTTTTTTTAAAAAGTGATGATTTTTGTTCCTAGTTAAGCAAGTTTCCTTTAGTTTCTAATAAAGATAAACATGTGCTCTTACTTTGAACAAACAAGTGTAGTTTTATAAGGCAAAAAATGAGGGGAAAGGTCCTGTAAGATGGCTTAGTGTGTAAAGATGTGTGCTGCTAAACCTGGTGGTTTGAGTTCTCGTCCTGCTACCTGCATGGTGAAAAGAGTTGTCTTCTGACCTTGCCATGCATTCTGAAGAACAAACACACATTTCTCGTGCCTGTTTGTATGTATGGGTGTGAGTGCCACCTGTGTACATCCAGATCAATGCCAGAGGTTGCAGATGATGTCTTTTTTCAGAAACCACTTACCTTGTTTTCTGAAATAGGATCCCTCATCCAGAGCTTCCTGATGAGGCTAAACTGGCTAGCCAGTGTGCCCCAGGGGTCTGCCTGTCTCTGCCTCCTCATTGCTGGGATGTATTGCTTGACTTTTATGGATTCTGGGCATTGAATTCAGGTTATGCATCAGCCATAAGCCATTTCCCAGCCCAAGATGTTTTTGTTTGTTTTTAATAAAATGAATATTCATTTGAAATGTACAAGTAGATCTTTTGCTTTATTCAGGAAAAGGTTATTGTATTTCTCTTAATGGACTAAGATGATTTAGCAGATAAAACGCCACAACTCTATTTTCATGGAGCTTTCATAGCAGCCAGGGAAGTGGATTCTGCTACTGAGTAATTGCACAGGGGACCTAGCTTAGTTTAGGGAATTGGGAAGACTTAATGATTATTAGTGAGTATAATTTGTTAGACACTGTACTAAGAATACAGATTTTTACAGTTTTTGTTTTCTTATGAAGTCAGACCCCAGGCTTTGCACACATACTAGGCAAGTGCCCCAGTTGCTCTGATCATTAGAATGTGGGTATTTGCCATGGCATTTTCACTGAACATTTCTAATTTTTAATTTCTGTTTTGGAGGAAGGAAGGGAAGTAGCTTCTTAGATACCTTTGGTGGCTTCTCCCCGTTCCACCCTGCTGGTCTGTGTTCTCAGGCCCTGCTGCCACACTGATTCCAGGCCTGCAGGGTGTCACCCACTGCTCCAGCCCCACAGCTTTCTTCTTCAAAATTTTCTTGTTTTTCTTTTTCTTTCTTTCTTTCTTTCTTTCTTTCTTTCTTTCTTTCTTTCTTTCTTTCTTTCTTTCTTTCTTTGTTTTTTTGGTTTTTCGAGACAGGGTTTCTCTGTGGCTTTGGCTCGAACTCACAGAGATCCGCCTGCCTCTGCCTCCCAAGTGCTGGGATTAAAGGCGTGCGCCACCACCGCCCGGCTTGTTTTTCTGTATTAACTGTTGAATTATCTTATTAGGTGCAAGGAAAATACATTTTGGTATTTGAGAGGGCATCATTTCAATTTATTACTGTCTCAGAGACAGTTAACATCTTTGCTGTGGCAATGTTTTTAGTCAGAAAACTGTAGTCTTAATCAGCATGTGTGGTTATTATAAGTGTTTCTCAAACTTGATCATTATTCTCCCTCTCGGTCTTCTTGTGAAAAAAGACTTAAACTGAAAAAAAGTTAGCTGTGTTTTTGTAAATTAAGAAAATGATCTGTATTGTTGAATGTTTGTCCTATGACATGTTGGTCCAGTTTAGGGAGCATAGTTCTGCTTCAGAAGCAGTTTAAAGCTCAGCATTTCCCCCAGCATGTTTCCTTCAGCTTTAGTATTTGCAAATATTGTAAGTAATACTAGCATTTGTTCCTAGGTTGTGATTTTAATTTTATTCAACTTCTTATTTACTCATAGGCAGGGTTTTATGTAACTCAGGCTGCCCTTAGCTTATTTGCTGTGTAATAAGGATGTAGATAAGGATGACTTGACTTCTTGATCCTCCCGTCTCTACCTCTCAAGAGCAATTTTATAGATTATTCTTCAAAACAATTTTAGTTGGAGTCGTCAAGGATTGTATTCCAGCCACTACCAGATCATCTGTTTCTCTTTTCTTCTTCCTTTTTTTTTTTTTTTTCTTCTTCTTCTTGTTTTTCAGGACAGTTTCTCTGTAACAGCCCTAGCTGTCCTGGAACTAGCTCTTGTAGACCAGGTTAGGTTTGAACTCATAGAGATCCGCCTGCCTTCGCCTCCAGAGTGCTGGGATTAAAGGCGTGCGCCACCACCGCCTGACTTAATTTTCTTAACAGTTTATTATAATTTTTTTTTTTTTAAATTTGGTTAACTTTTTTGAGTTAAGAGTCTTGCTGAAATGTGGCCCTATCTTCTTGGTACTTGTGTAGCTCCTGCTGGTACCTGAATTTTGATTTTTTTTTTTTTTTTTGCCAGTCCTCATGCTGTATAGTCTTCCGAGTGCCTGATCTTTTTCTTTTCTTTTTTTCTGGGGGAGGCAAGGTCTCCCTGCATTTTTTTTAAGTTTTATTTGTATGTGAGTGTTTATGCTTGTGTCTGTGCATCACATGGTGCTTCGTGCTCCTGAAGGTCAAGAGGGTGTTGGATCCCCTGGAACTGGAGTTAGGAATAGTTGTGAAGCCACCATGTGGGTCCTGGGAACTGAGCCCCAGTCCTGCAAGAGCATTTGATCTTACTCACTGAGACATGCTTCAAGCCCCCAGTCAGTACTTTTCACCTTTAACAGAAATATTTGCTGCTCAGCTTGAGTTCCATCTACACCGTTCAGAACACTGTTGGCACTCCTGATTCTCACGGGGTCAACATGAGCTATTAGAGTTCAGTTGGCCTTGTTGGATTTCTAGTTTGTCAGCTTTGGCTCTGTGTGCTTAACAGCCTCCCTAATTTCATGAGCTGATCTCGCATAACAAATATCTTTGTCTTTCTCTGAGCACACACTATGTATTGGGTCTGTATTCTTTAGTGTTACTCTAACCCAGACTTGCCTGGACATTTTACATTTATGAACATTGAATCAGCTAGTATGTTTACAGCTGGTGTTTAGATGGTGTTAGTTATGCTGTATACCTCAACACACTCATGGCTAGGTGAATTTTTAGATTAAAAACTTTTTAAAAGATTTATTTTATGTATGAGTAGTCTATCTGAACGTATGCCTTTATGCCAGAAGAGGGTAGCAGATCTCACTAGAGATGGTTGTGAGCCACCACGTGGTTACTGGGAATTGAACTCAGGGCCTCTGGAATAGCAGCCAGTGCTCTTAACCGCTGAGTCATCTCTCCAGCCTGAATTTTTAGATTTTTTTTTAATTTTATTGATTTTTATTGAGCTTTACATTTTTCTCTGCTCCCCTCC
>JAQHUG010000217.1:108676-170471 GCA_028555095.1 Dicrostonyx torquatus
TTTTTTTTTTCTGCTGTGTAGGACCACATTTTCCTTATCCATTCTTCAGTTGAGGGGCATTTAGGTTGTTTCTAGGTTCTGGCTATGACAAGCAGTGCTGCTATAAACATAGTTGAGCACATGTCCTTGTGACATGATTGAACATCCTTTGGATGTATACTCAAAAGTGGTATTACTGAGTCTTGAGGAAAGTTGTTTCATAATTTTGTGAGAAATCACCACACGCAAAAAAAATTATGAGTGAGGCAGTGATGGCTCATGCCTTTAATCCCAGCCCTCTGGAGGCAGAAGCAGGTGGCTCTCTGAGTTCAAGGCCGGCCAGCCTGGTCTACAGATTGAGTTCTAGGACTACTAGAGCTACATAGAGAAACCGTGTCTCACAAAAACAAACAAACAAATTATGTGTGTATGTTTCAGAGGTTGGGAGGTTGAGGTGATATATTCCTGTAAGTGCAGATTTCTTTGGAGGCTTGGAAAGGGCATCAGATCCCCTGGTGTTGGAATTTCAGGCAGTTGTAAGCTTCCCAGTGTTGGTTCTGAGAACTGAACTTGGTCCGCTTCAAGAGTACTCTTAATTTCTGAGCCTCTAACCCCAAACTCAGTGATTTTCTTAATCATGGACCTGAATTCCCACCACCAGATGACTAGATAAATGTGATATATCCATATACTGGAGTAATATTCAACCAGGAAAAGGAAGGAAGTGCTGACATATATAGCAGTGTGGACAAACCTTATAAACATCATGGAAAGCAAAAAGAAGCCTCATATAGAAGGTCACATACTATATAATTCTGTTTCTTTGAAATATATGTTAGAGGAAATCATAGACTATCAAGTGGTAGTTCAGATGTGAGGGGGAAAGAAATGGGGAATGGATGCTTAATGGACATGATGGGTCTTAATGGACATGATGGGTCTTTGGAGGAACTGAAACGATATTGGAACTACATAAAGGCAATGGTTATATAATCTTATAAATGTGCTAAGCACTCCTGAATAATTGTCTGGCTTAATATGGTTAAGTGAGTTTCATCTTAACAAAAATAATGCACTTTTTGTGTGTACTTGTATGTTCTCTCTCCTGTTTCTTCCGTGTTTCTTAGCTTCTGTTCTGTGTGGACAGCTCCTCTCTGCAGTTTTAGTTTCTCTTTTGTAAAATCAGCTTTGTTTTGGTACCAGTTTTCTTCAGTAGCATCCAAAAATAAACCTGTTCTTGTTCAACCGTCCCTCCTTTTATGTAGTCGTCTTCACAATTTACATTTTTTGTGTTGGACACTGTTTTAGGGTTTCCATTGCAATGAAGAGACACCATGACCATGGCAACTCTTATAAAGGAACACACTTACTTGGAGTGTCTTACAGTTCAGAGGCTCAGTCCATTATCATTATGGTGGAACAGGACAGCATGCCCACAGACACGGTGTTGGAGAAGGAGCTTAGAATTTTGCATATGTATCTGAAGGCAGCAGGAAGTGAATTGAGACATTGGGTGTGGTTTGAGCACATATAAGACCTCAAAGCCCACCTCCATAGTGACACACTTCCTCCAACATGGCCATACCTACTCCAACAAAGCTATACTTCCTGATAGTGCCTCTCTCTCCCTATGAGCTTATGGGGGCCAATTATTCAAACTATCATAGGTACTATTGAATAAAGGTATACTTTTTTGCATCTTGATTTTTTTCAAAGTATGATGTTGCACATCTGTAATCAAAGCCCTCTGAAAGGAGAAACACAAATTCAAGGTTAGTGAGCCGAACTCAAACTTATCAATCAGATAAAATACTCTTGGCAGCATGGTTCCTGGTCCCCAGTGTGAGTTCCAAGATGATCAAGACTACACAAAGAAACCTATCTTGAGGGCTTGATAGATGGCTCAGAGGTTAAGAACACTGACTCTTCTTCCAGAGGTCATGAGTTCAATTCCCAGCAATCACATGGTTGCTCACAACCATCTATAATGAAATCTGGTGCCCCCTTCTGGTGTCCAAGCATACATTCAGGCAGAATACTATATATAATAAATAAAGATTTATTTAAAAAAAGAAACCTATCTTGAATAAACAAAATCAAAAAACAACAACAAAAGCCCATGATTTCAGAGGTCTCAGTCTCATCTGTCATCAGTAGCTCCATTGCTTTTGGACCCAACATAAAGCAGAATATCAGGGCAAGGAGCATGTATGTAGTAGAACAAAGTTTGTGGTGGCCTAAGGACAAGGTATACTCTCCAAGTCACATCTGGTTCATCCACGTGCTTGGACTTCACTACCTCCCCAACCTTTCAAGTATAAATCAGTGAGTGCACTGTGGTCCCCTGTGAGCTAGGCTCAGAAAGTCAAGAGATTCAGTGATGTGATCACACCAGAGTGTGGAAAGCAGCCAGGAAAGAGGAAGGCAGGCCAGGCTTGAGGGCTCCACAGCAGACATCCAGGTATTGTCCCTTCCTATAGGCTTACTCTGAAGTTCTTCTGTGCGGGCCTTCATTAGTGTCAGTATCTCTGTTCCACAGAGGGTGATGTCCTTTCTTTGTCTTAAAGACATAGTGAGGTCACTGAGATACCTCAGGAGGTAAAGGCACTTGCCAATCCTGACAGCCTTAGTTTGAGCCCCTGAACCCACATGATGCAAGGAGAAAACTGACTCCTGCAAGTTGTCCTGACCTCCAAACCTGTGCCTCTCTTTGTCCCACTCCTCCCCAAGTAAATAATTGGGAGCTAAGGTAACTGGAGGGGAGAAGGGTTGGAAAGAGATTATAGGAAAGGATTGGATGAATTTAGAAATAAAATTAAATTAGCTGAGTCAGTGATTGAGCCATCCTTCTGAACTATGTAACTGTTACAAACTGAAAATACAGTAATACTGGCTTTTGTGTTTGCTTTCATACTTACCCTTACTGTTGAGTACTATTTTTTAGGACTTTTCAATTAGTATCTAGTGTTTTTCAGATCAGCCTTAAAGAGGTCTTTTAGTATGCCCTGTTCGTTAGGTCTATTAGTGTTGAATTAACTTACCTTAGCTTTGGTAGTTTGAAAGGTCTTATGTAGGTGGATTTTTCTTTGGGCCACCAGCTCACAACAAAACAAAACATGGAGACATTTTTATTAATTATAAAAGCTTGGCCTATAGCTCAGGCTTGTCCCAACAGCTCTTATAACTTAAAGTAACTCATAGATTTTAATTTATGTTCTTTTACGTGGCTCAGTTACCTTTCCTCTGTACTGACCATCCTGCTTCCTCTCTCTCTGGCTGACCACTCCACCTTTCTTCTTCCCCGAGATCTCTCTGTCCCCAGAATTCCTGCCTAACCTGCCTAGCTATGGGCCATTCAACTCTTTATTAAACCAGTTACAGTGACACATCTTCACACAGTGTGAAGGAATTCTCCTCAGCAGTTTCAGACTTTGTTCCACCTTTAAAGGGCAGTCCTCTGGGTGCTGGAGAAACGGCACAGTACTCAAGAGCACTGGTTATTCTTTTGGAGGACCCAGGTTCAATTCTTAGCACCCATAGAGCAGCTCACAACTGTTTGTATTTCCAGTTCCAGGGACTCTTCTGGCCTCTAGGCACCAGACACCCAAGTGGTGCAGCAGATATACATGCGCGCAAAATACCCATACAGGCAAAAAATAAGGTCTATTTTTAAAACTCAGGCTATGCCTGAGCTCATGGTTTACAGGCAGGAATAGCTGTGCCCACCTGAGTTGCATTGATCTTTTCCAAGAGTGGGCTTTATTTTCATCAATACCTTCTTTAATTTAATTGATCTTGTCACTATTTCTTCCTGCTTACTTAGGTTTATTTTGTGGTCCCCCATACCTTCCTAGATTTTGGAGCTCTGGGCTTGCATTATTGATTTGAGACATCCTTCCTGTGGTGTGTGTTTATGGTGTTTAATTTCATTTCTTGGTACTACTTCGCTTGTGTCCCATAGACTTGAAATCTATTTTAAAGCTTATTTTCATACATTTTTATGATGGCTGCTTTAAGACTTTGTTATATGATTCTCATATCTATTTGGTGTTGGCATATATTGATTATTGTGATTTTCCATTCTATTTGAGAGCTTCTTGTCTCTAGTTGTAGCATGTAAAAGCTGACTCACTGCCAGGTATAACCAACACTTGGGAAACAAAAACATCACTCCAAGTTCTAATAATAGTGAGAACCAGTCTCAGAAAACAACAGATAGGAAACAACCCCCCCCAAAAGTTGATTCATATTTTGTTTTGTTTGAGACCCATTTTCACTGTGTATCCATGGCTGTCCTAGAACTCATTGTATAGACAAGGCTGGCCCCAAGCTCTCAGAGATCTTCCTTGCCTCTGACCCCTGCCAAACTGGGTTTGAAAGTAAGTGCTACTACATTTGGCTTTGATTCATAGATTTACTGCACGATGTTATGAACTTCTTACTCTTGTTCAGTCTTGTTTTAATTGGGTTTAAGACACAGAGCATCATAGGAGGGAGGTATGGTGACTCGGGGCCTTCAGTGACATCACAGGGAGGATGGGAATGGGTGTAGCCTGTTATTGGTGGGCTTTTGTGAGAGTGGGTCCTCTCAGGACACCTTTTCCCGGGAAGTGCTGGTTAATAGAATCCATTTGTAAAGAGGTCAGTATAGTGATCTCCAAATTAAATTGTAAATCCAGAGAAATCTTTAAAGAATCTTTAAAGGTTTTTTTGTTTCTTTTCTTTTCTTTTTTTTTTTTTAAGCACAGACTGGCCTTGAATTTTGAATTGTGATTTTGTTGCCTCGGCCCCCTGGTACTGGAATTATGGGATGTACCACCTGCTGCTTAGGAATTGTGTAAGAGACTATGTGTTGTGTGCATGCACGTGGAAATCTGTTTTCTTTGCCATAGAAATTCTGTAATTGAATTTTGGTTGTCACATTCAGTGATCAGCACTCTTACACACTGATCCATCTTGCTGACCTCAGGATTTTTTTTTAATATTTATTTGTTTATTAAATATACAGTGTTCTGTCTGCATGTATGCCTGCAGGCCAGAAGAGGGCACCAGACCTCATTACAGATGGTTGTGAGCCACCATGTGGTTGTTGGGAATTGAACTCAGGACCTTTGGAAGAGCAGGCAATGCTCTTAACCTCTGAGCCATCTCTCCAGCCCAGGATATTTTTTTAACAAGAAATTTAGAACTAATTCTAAAGATTAGATTATTGGGATAAGCAGACTTGGAAACCAGAGCCTAGATCATTTTGAAGGGAAGCCAAGAGTGGAGGTAGTGTAAGTTTCCAGGTAGACTATAGACTCATTTTACTCCAAACAGTGATGTTGGCACAGGAGTTAGAAGTCTGTTAATGCAACAGAACAGTGGTTGAGGATGATATGTTACATGGAAAGCTCTTGTCATTTTAGACATTGAGATCCACGAGAATAATGGGAGTATCAACAAGTAGTTCTTATCCTACCCAGTGCCACAGAGAAAGCTAATTTCACCTGAATGAGTAAAAAGCAGTTCTGCAAACATGAGAGTGTGCATTTACCATTACTTCTTGGTGCATCAGGTAGTTTTTCTAAATAGGCTATTGGCAAGATTCATGTAGGAAATAGATTTAGCTGCATAAATCTCCTAAAATTTATGAGTATAGAAAATACCAAATTTCAGTTTTAAGCAACAGCTCTAGAGAAGATACTTACAGCATGAAAAGACTAATTTATTCATAAATATAAATTAATAAGAAAAGCAAATATTTCAGTTTAAACCAGGCAACATGATATAAATGGGAAGTAACCAAAAAAGGGAATAGAAACATAGTCAACCTCTAAGGGTGGTAGTGTCACATACCTTTAATTCCAGCAGAGGCAGATGGATCTCTAAAAGTCTCTGAGTTTGAGGCCAGCCTGGTCTACATAGCAAGTTCTAGGACAGCCAGGAATACATAGAGAGATCTGTCTCAAAAATCCAAAAGAGAAAAAAAGTTATACACAAAAGTCAGGAATGACTTGATACTTCATGAGCCATCCAGTTTCAGCACCATCGTTTTTGAGATAGGCTCTCATGTCCTCAGAGCTGGCCTTCACCTCATTGTATAGTTCAAGCATAACCTTGAACATAGGATTCTCCTGCCTCCGCTTCCCACGTGCTGGAACTACAAGTGTTCACTACTACTTCCTGGTTTATGCAGTACTGGGGATTGAACCCAAAGTTTGTGCCTATGTGTAGTATCCCAGGTTCCCTTAGAAATGTCTTGAATAATTAATATATAAAGTAGAATCCAAGCTGGGTGGTGGTGGCACACACCTTTAATCCCAGCACTCGGGAGGCAGAGGCAGGTGGATCTCTGTGAGTTCGAGACCAGCCTGATCTACAAGAGCTAGTTCCAGGTCAGACTCCAAAGCTACAGAGAAACACTGTCTTGAAAATAACAGTAAAGTAGAATCCATACATGGGTTTTGACTGACAGATCTTTTTTCTCTTTATCCTCCCTCTATAATTTTGAGACTGGATTTCACTGTGTAGCCCTGGCTGATCTAGAAATTGCTATGTACATCAGGCTGACTTCAAATTCACAAAGATATGTCTGCTTCTTCCTCTTCAGTGTTGGGTTTAAAGGCATGTAACTACCATGCTGGCATCCTTTTTCTGTTTGTTTTAAATTCCATGCAGTTTATTTGCTGAAAAGATTGTGTCCTGTGAACTATAGAATTTCTCTCACGTCTGTCTTCAGCTAGGCATGTTAGTGTGTACTTGTAGTTTTAGCAGTAAAGTCAGCATGTGATCTAGGCATGCCCCTACATAAGGGTTTTATCTAAGCTAGCTACAGCTACATGGTGACACCTTGCCTTAAAAGAAAGTTATAGGCCTCAGACTGGTAGCATCAGTATCATCTGAGAACTGTGGAAATGGATAATTTTGAGACTTACCCATACAGAAGCTAGGTAGGACCAACAGTTTGTGTTTAGTAAGCCTTCTAGGTGACTTTGGTGACTCATGTTTGGATACCCAATCTGCAAAGAACTTACTCTTCATCAACCATTGGTTCTCTGAAATATAATTCATACAGGGCAAAAAAGCACAGCAGAGACTGGAGAAATGGCTCAGTGGTTAAAGAGCCCTGACTGCTCTCAAGAGGACCCGGGTTCAATTCCCAACACCCACATGGCAGCTTTGCAACTGTAACTCCAGTTCCAGGGAACCTGACACCTTCATACAGACATACATGCAGGCAAACCACCAATGCATATGAAATAAAAGTAAATCATAAAATGAAAGCCAAATAATAAATTAAAAAACGGAATAAATAGTCTTTTGGCAGCCTACCTCCCCCCAGTATTATGGCTCAGTCTGTATTAGTTGCCTTTCTTATCACTATTACAGAATCCCTTACATTAACAACATCTCAGGAAAGTTTTTGGCTCATGGCTTCATAGGTTTTTGTCCATGGTTCCTTGTCCCATTGTTCTGGCCCTCAGAGGAGGCAGAGTGTCATGGCAATGAAGAGAAGACCTTTCCTTTTATGTAAACACCCCTCTGAAAGCAAAGGAATGGCTACAGATGATTAAGGTGAGAAAGGAGAGCAAAAGGCTCCAGTTTGAAATACCCTCTTCTTTTCTGACCCTTTGCTGTATTCTCAGTGTCCAGTTGTAACCTGCAACTACTGTGGCATGATACTTTGGCAGATCAACTTAAAAGGAAGAAAGACACACTTGACAAGTGCAGCAGACAAGAAAGCTCCAAGTTGAAGGCATACCTGAGATGCATAGCAAGACCTTGTCTCGTCAACACCCACAAACCCAACCAAAGACGGAGGAGGGATTTTTTTTCTTACTCATGGTTCAGTTTATGGTTGATTGGCTCCTTTGGTTTTGGAACTGTGGAGAAGTAGTATTGTGGTGAGTGTGGGGGTAGCAAACCTGTTCACCTGCCTCACGGCTGTCAGGAAAACATGCCTCCAGTGACCTCCCATTGAGACTTCACCTTCTGAAGTCTCTGACACCTCCCAAAAGTTCCACTCTTTCTACACCCGAGCCTTTGAGTAGCATACCAGACGCGAATGCTAGTACCTGTCCTTCCTGTTTGAGCTTTCCTAATGCACCAGAAGGTTCATCTGTGTGTCCTGCACACCACCCACTTGCAGAACTGTTGTGCACCATTTTCTGAATAGTGAAACTTAAACTTTCTTAGTCCTTTTAGAATGTTACCACATTTTTATTTAATTATTTTGTGTGCATGTGTGTATGTGGGTTTGTGCATGTCTGACTAAAAGTCGTCTTTTATTCCTGGTGCCTAATACAATGACTGTGAATATAGTAAATACTAAATAATATACCCCAGTTAATGAAGGAAGAAATGGCATGAGATCCTCACCATTTATAATTAATCCTTTGGTTAAATTCATTAAAAAACTTAATTAAATTGCACTTAAAATTAGAAGACTTAAACTGGGAGTGGTGGTATGTGCCTTAATTCCCAGCAGAGGCATTTCAGATCTCTGAGTGCTAGTTCCGGGTCAGCCAGAGCTACACAGTGAGACCATCTCAAAAAATAAACAAAGTTAAGATTTAATGTATACTTACTGTAATCTTATTGCAGTTCAGTTTGTCAGGGAGGAAAATGTTGGAGATTAAGCTCAGGGTCTCAGCATGTGCTAGACGAACGTTCTACCTCGTATTATAGAGCTTTGAAAAAAAAATACTTTGTTTATTTACTGGGCATACCCTACCTGTAGAGGCTCACGGACAACTGAGAGATGTCAAGAGATGTCAACTCCTTCACCACGAGGGTGCTGGGGATCAAACTTAGGTAGTCAGGCTTGTCAACAATTGTCTTTACCTGTTGACCTGTCCTGCAACCTAGTATAGGTCTTTTTTTTTTCAAGTCCCATAACATACTCCACACTGACTGCAAACTTGTGGTCCTGTTGCCTTAAGCTTTCTGAATGTGGGATCACGAAGCTTTGCTATGCCAAACCTTTCTTTTTAATAGATTTTTGTTACAAGATAATGACTTTTCTCCTGTTCTTCTGTAAGACCTAAGTGTGCAGTTGTGTGTGTGTGTGTGTGTGTGTGTGTGTATGTGTTGATCTACATGCTTTAGGAAGATGTATACCTCTACACCCAGTGCAGCTTAAGATTTACCTCAGGGAAGTAAGTGGGATGTACAGTGTAGTACTTCATTAATAATTATTATTAATGATTATTAATTATTAAATGGCAATTGGCTTATGCTTTATTGATAGAAATATAGCAGAATACATAAATACAGTGGAATGTAATGTTTATAATTGCTTTCATGTTGATGTGATTGTATTTATGTAGAGAAGAAATAAAGGAAAAAAGAGCTTGCATTTTATTGTTGGGTTTATAATCTGCCAGTGTGTGTGTAGTTTGCAAGAACTCCTAGCCAATGAATAGGGCAGGAAAGGTAAGTTTTATTTTTGTGCCGGTCCTGGTTCCTGGCACACAGCAAACACTAAATAAAAATTGTTTAAATTGAATGGAAGATGTGGAAACTGGGTTTCTTCAGGGATTCTTGTGAACAGCAGAAGCTTAGGAACTGACGAGGTCAGACTCGTGGCCTGACTTGCCTCTCTGCTGCCCTAGAGGTGTTCCTTTAGGGAATTAAGAATTTGAGACTGAAACCCAGGTATTAATGAATGCTAGGCAAGTGGTCTCCTACTGAGCCACATCCCTAGCCTTTTTGTTTTGTTTTTGTTGTTTTGGATTTTGAGACTAGGGCTTACTTTACATCTTAGGCTGGCCTTAAACTGTTTGCAGTGGCCGCCCGGATTTTGCTATTACAGGCCTGTGTGAAAGCGTTAATGGCTGTTATTTTTTAAACTGTCTGAATTTATTCATAAATCATTTGCAATTTTTCTCCTGGCATTGTTGTGATTGTTTTCTTTCTGTTTTCCCTTCTTTCTTTTTCTTCCCCTTGCCCCCATCTCCGAGATAGGGTTTCTCTGTAATAGCCCTAACTGTCTTGGAACTTGATTCATAGACCAGGCCAGCCTTGAACTTCACAGATCTGTCTGCCTCTGCCCCTTGAGTGCTGGGATTAAACATGTGTGCCATCATATCCAGGTTGCCATGATTTTTTTCATTGGTTGCTTGCTTTATGATACACATCATTTGTAATAGAAATACTTGATTTTCTTTCCTTAAAATTTGACTGAGGGGATTATAGGAAGTTCTCAGAATTTCCCATATTTTCGCTTTGTTTTTGTTTTTTGAGACAAGGTTTCTCTGAGTGACTGGCCAGGTTAGCTTTGAACTCACAGAGATCTGCCTGCCTCTGCCTCCTGAGTGCTGGGATTAAAGGCATGTGCCTCTACCGCCTGGCAGAATTTCTCATATTTTAACCTTGGTTCCAAAAGAGGAAAAATTGAAATTGGTGTTAGGACCCCAACCATTCCGAGCTTCTGGTATGTAGTGTGTAAGGCAGAGTAAAACCTCTGATTATTCTTTCACAGTTATCTATCACCTTTTTTGTTTGTTTGTTTTTAAAAAGACAGATCTTCTCACTGGGACCTTTGGGGCTTGCTGATCGGGCTAGACTGTCTGGCCGGCAAGCCCCAAGGATCTATCTACCTCCTCAGCACTACTTTTTTTCTTTGCCTGTTTTTTGAGATGGGATCTCACTGTATAGAAAAGGATGTCCTGGAACTTACAGAGATCTGCTTGCCTCTGCCTCCTGCATGGGAGATGAAAGGCTTGTGCCACCATGCCTGGCCTAATTTCATGAACATTTATAGTAACAGAATGAAAAAAACTATGAAGTCAAGACACTTTTCAAATACATTGAGTACATCTGGTAAGCAGATTCTAGCAAAATGAGAATTCTGCTATAGAACTTTGCTACCCCATTCTTCCTTGGCTTTGTTTGTTTGCTTGTTTTTCTGAGACAGGGTTTTTTTCTGTGTAGTTCTGGCTGTCCTGGAACTCACTCTATAGACCAGGCTGGCCTCGAACTCAGTAGATCTGTCTGCCTTTGCTGCCCAGGTGCTGGGATAAAAGGTGTGTGCACCATCATGGACTGGCTTCTTTCTTAGCTCTTTAATTGTTGGAAATGAGGGGGTCTATGCATACATTCCAAAGGAATTTTATCTGTTAATCACAGGATATTAGATCTGGAGCAGAGGTGGGCACTGAATGGCTATTTAGGAAGTTAAAAATAACTAAAGAGAAATTTTCCTTAGGCTCTGGGCCTGCAATAATTCCAACCTTTCCATAGCACGGCTTTGGAGTCTCCTTTGTAGACACAGCTTCTTTCCAGGAATTCTTCGTCACAGTTATCCATCCAATTTATATTCTCTCTTTCTGTCTTTGTCTCTGTCTCTCTTTTCTTCCTTTGCCCTCTTTCTTCTTCCCTTTGCTTTTCTCTCTCTGCCTATTTCTCTCCAAGGCCTCATGCATACCAAGAGAGTGTTCTTCCATGAAGCTGTATTCCCAGTCCTTGGAACTCTTCAGCTTGTGAACCTGGAATATCTCACTGTAAATGAAAAAATATCCTCTGCTTCTGAACCTTAGCAACCTTGCCCTTCTGTGTCTGGCTCTGTGTTTTGACTTTGGGTACTACACCTAAGAAGAAGAAGAATAATGCTTATCTGTTTGTGACTGGATTCTTTCACTTGGCGTGATGTCCACAGAGTCATCTATATTGTAGACTGTCAGAATTTTCTTCCTTTGTCAGGCTGAGTAGCATTTGGAAAGGGGTGACCAGCACATTTTACCTATTAGTGAACATGTAGGATGTTAGATCTGGCTGATCATGCCCCCTATTTACTGTGGGTAAAAAGCCTTTTTGATATTTCTTTGCTCAATTACTAAATAGCTATAATAATTTCTTACATTATTTGGATTAAATTAGATAATACATACATTGCTTAGAGTAGTATGTAGCATATAATAAAAGTTAAAAAATGTTGTCATAACTAAGAAAGGACTCCATTATTGGCTCAAGCACCCTTTCAAAAGTACTGCAGTCAGTCTGTCATTTAGATAAGAAAAAATAGTTTTAAAAATTATTTGATGTAGTGGGGGTACTGGGAGGAGACAGGTGAGGGAAAACTGCAATGGAGCCGCAAAAATAAATAAATCATTTGATAGAGGCTGGACATGGTCGTGCATGTTTTTAATCCCAAAACTTGGGAAGCAGAGGCAGGAGGATGTCTGAGTTTGCAGTCAGCCTGGTCTATGTAGCAAAATCCAGGACTGCCAGGATTACATAGAGAGACACTGTCAAATTGGGCTGGAAGGTGGCTCAGTGTTTAAGAACACTGACTGTACTCCCAGAGGACCTGAGTTTACACGGGGCCACTCAAAACCACCTGTAACTCCAACCTTGGGGTCTGACTTCACATGCATGCATACACATCACATACCCTCAGACAGTTAACATGCGTATACACATAAATAAAACATAAAGTCTTACAAAAATAATTAATGGGAGAGGAAGTAAAAATTTGGTAACTCTCAGCTTTTCCCTGGGTGAAAGCTGGACAGCAAGGTCCATCACTGACCTCTGTGTGCCTTTTTGATTCTTTTTTTCCCCACACACATCTGACCTTCAGAAGCAGTAGTGTGGCTGGCTGCCCTGGTAATGTCAGTAGCAGTAGTGGATGAGTTCGTAGCAGAAGCTGGAGCTTTTCCAGTGGTAAGAAAGTTTGCTTGCGTTCAGTTATGATTTTTATATGTCTTAATTTTTTTCCTATTCTCTCTCTCTCTTTTTTTTTTTAGCCAAACCCAACAGGAAGCTTACCTTTCTCTACCTGGCCAATGATGTCATTCAGAACAGCAAACGGAAGGGACCAGAGTTCACAAAAGACTTTGCACCTGTCATAGTGGAAGCGTTCAAGCATGTTTCAAGGTAGGGTCCTCCTTTTTGTACACGAGGTAAGGTGTAGCAGCAAGAATATATGGAATGTATTTGTTAGAAGCTTTCTTTTTTTTTCTTTTTTTTTAATTCTTTTTATTTATTTATTTTTTTATTGTTAAAAGCAAAATTTACATTTACTCCCCTTGTTCCCGGCCCTCCCGCTCCCCCACTACCCCACTGCACTCCCCCTGCTTCCTTAAGATGGTGCAGGATACCCTGTCCTATGGGGAGTAGAAGCTTTCTTTAATTTGTAATTTGATGGTTTTTGCTTTCTATGAGGATTTGAGCTGCCGCTGAGGGCATTTGGAATACTTGAATCATGGCTTTCCTGTAAGAGACCAGAAGGCCTGCTTTCTTGGGATGAACGTCACTGAGAGTAAAGGAACTGAACTGAAAATGCATTCTTGTAGAACTCAATCTTATGTTTGACATTTCTGAACTTTCTTAATACCACAATATTTTTACAGTTTTCTCGTGTGTGTGTGTGTGTGTGTGTGTGTGTGTGTGTGTGTGTGTGATTTCCTAACATTTTTAAGTACTTTAGAAATGAAGAATATGGGACTGGATAGATGGCTCAGTAGTTAAGAGTACTAGCTGCTCTTCCAGAGGTCCTGAGTTTAGTTCCCAGCACCCACATAGTGGCTCACACTGTCTGTAATTCAAGTTCCAGTGGATCTGACATCTTTATACAGGTATACATGTAGACAAAACACCAGTGCACATAAGTAACAATATTTTTTAAAAGAACGAATATTTAATCATAAACTTTTCAGGTAACTTTGTATGTGGAAATCCTAGTTTATGCACTCTAAATATTTATATTTCATTTGTTTGTGTTTGTGTACATAAGCCATTGTACGCAGTTGGAGATTAGAGTTGGTTCTTTCCTCTATAATGTGGGTCCCAGGGATTGGACTCAAGTCACTAGGTTGTGAGACAAATGCTTTTTATCTACCGAACCATCTGGCTGATCCGTCTTACATACCTACTTTCAAATATTATATGCTGGAATGTAATAGATTTCCTGGGCAAGCAGTGCAAAATAAGATGGTAAATCAGGCTGAGCTTCAGCATACGATGGTACATGGTGATCACATCCATTAGTGTTCTAGGGTGAGAATGTCCATGTCAGGTGTTGCTGTTACTGCTTTCTTAATATTGTGTGACCTGCACTTTCCACATTGCCTTCTACCCTGTATCAGGTGTGCAACTTAGAGCTAAGTGCCACACCTTCTCTCTCTCTCTGAGATGGAATGTGATTATGTAGCTCTGGCTGGCCTGGTACTCATTGTGTAGACTGGCTAGCCTCTCCTGACTGGAGAATAAAGGCCCTAGTATGGTGCTCCATTGTAGAGCTCGGTCTGCCTCTCTATACTCATGTGCACTGTGCTTTTTCCCACCTGTAGCCTGCATTTTAAACTAACAGACCCTTTTCTAAGTTCTTTGTACCTTCAGCTACTTTTTTGTTTGTTTTCAAGACTGTTTCTTTGTATATGCTTGACTGTCCTAGAACTAGCTCTGTAGACCAGGCTGGCCTTGAGCTCACAGAAATCTGCCTGCCTCGGCGCTGGGGGTTAACGGCCTGCGCCACCACCACTCGGCAAAATAAATGTTTTTGTTTATCAAGACAGGGTTTCTCTGTGTAGTCTCACTTGTCCTAAAACTCCCACTCTAGATACTTTTATTTTTGAGATAGGATCGCATATATCCCAAGCTGTCCCTGAACTTGGTATATAGCCAAAATGACTGAATTTCTTTTTTGTCTTTATTTTTATTTTTGATTGTGAATTTCTTTTTCTCCTACTTGTCCCTTTCAAAAGCTGCAGGGATTAAAGGCATGTACCAACATGCATGGTTTATGTGGTGCTGGAAATCAAGTCCAAGGTTTTATGCATGCTAGGCAAGTACTCTACCAACTGAGCTATATTCCCATCCCCTATCTTATGCTTTTATAATATATTCCTCTCTAGAAAAATTTACCTACAGAAAAGATTTTAGGTAAGATGAGTGAACTGTAGTTTTCTGGGCAAGTTTGAAGATCAGCAAGGAGTGTGGAGAGTTTGCCAGAAGCAGAGGCTGTGAGACTGTAGTTCAGGCTGAGGATTTGGGTTTCAGAGACGGTTGAGAAGAACTTGTTCTGATTTGACATAGAGTGGATATTTTTTAAAGTGAAAGAGTTGAGGCTGGAGTTGAGTGAATGATGGTGGTATAAAACCCAGGCAAGGCACTCGAGCATGGCTCAGCAGTTAGGAGCATGCACAGGTCTTGCAGAGGACCCGGGCTAGTTTGTCAGCACCCACATGGAAGCTCACAATTGCCTGTAACTCCAGTTCCAGGTTATCTTACACATGCACGCACGCACGCACGCATGCACGCACGTACACACACACACACACACACACACACACACACACACACACACACACACACACACACACACACACACACTGTAAAACCCAGGTGAGGTAGTGCTGAAGGAAGTGACATATGGCTGAAAGTCACCCATGTCCCATTTTCCCATAGATCCAGTCTTTGGTTTTGCCTTTATTCCTCAGATAGTACCCCTGATCTCTGACTGGGCTGAATCTGTCGGTGCTGTCTGTAGTACCACATCCTCATTCATAGCGCTTATGGACAACAGCTCCTGGGAAGTTCCCCTTGATTTCTGTGCCAAAGACAGTGGTGGGTTCAGCAAGTTTTAAAACATGCCCCGAAACTGTCCTTTAGCTCCTTTCACTTGCGAGCACCATCATTGTAAGCCCCTAGTGTCTGCTCCTGAAAATTTGACAATTAAAACCACTTGATTTGCTTTGTTCTCTTACTGAGTTTTTTGTTCTTTTAGGTTTTTGTTTGAGATAGGGTTTCTCTGTGTAGATGTTACTGAGTTCTTAAGGGAAGCAAGGATGGTGTTTGCATCACACCTTGACTGAGCTCAGCACGCCTGAGTAGCTCTTGTTGGGAGCCAGCAATTGGTACCATTTTAAATCAGCATTACTTTGTGGTAGTGTTCACTTATACATTTTTACTGTCAGTATTTTGTGTTTTTTTTTTTTTTTTTTTTTTTTAATTTAGTGAAACTGATGAAAGTTGTAAGAAGCACCTTGGCAGAGTTCTGTCTATTTGGGAAGAGCGATCTGTCTATGAGGATGATGTGTTAGACCAACTTAAGCATGCACTCTGTAAGTATAGGGTCTTGATCTCTTTCTCTGGCTCTCAGGAAAACACATCTTTCATAGACTTCATGTTTTTAAATCAGATGGAGATAAGAAGACCAGGAAGCGGGCTTATGACCAAATAAAGGTGGATGAGAATGAAAATTGTTCCTCTCTGGGGTCCCCAAGTGAACCACCACAGGTAAAAATGCAAGACGGTTGTGGGGTTTTTACTCCATGTGACCTCCGGGCTTTGATAATTTCAGCGTTCTGGGTGCAAGAAAGGCACTAAGTTAATCTCTCATATTTCTGGTTAACAAATTGCTTTTCTTTGAAATAGTATGGTGTGTATGTGTGTGTGTGAAGATTTTATTTTAGTTGTGCATGTTTCTGTCCATGGGTACGTGTAAGTGAACATCCAAGGAGTTAGGTGTCTGTTTCCCTGGGCTGGAGTTCCAGCAGTTATAGGCTACCTATAGGTCCTAAAAACTGAACTCTTCTGCAAGAGCAGTTCGTGCTCTTAACCACGGTAATACCTTAAGTGCTGTATTGTGTGCTTATATAGGGAATGCATTTCCAATTGCTAACTATGGATAAATGTAACGAAACACCCACTATTTACACTAAAGATTTTATTTTTGCTGGGCATGGTGGTGCACTCCTTTAATCCCAGCACTTGGGAGGCAGAGGCAGGTGGATCTTTGTGAGTTCAAGACCATCCTGATCTACAGAGTAAGTTCCAGGACAGCCAGAGATACACAGGGAAGCCCTGTCTTGAAAAAAGCAAAAGAAAAAAAAAAAATACAACCAACACATTTGTTGTATGACTTTAAACTAAAATTCTATGCTTAGATGAACATTGCTCCCTTTAAATATTTTTTGTTTTTAAACATATAAAATGATTGCTAGAATGATAACAGAATAGGCGATAGTAACGCAATATGTTATGTATAAAACTTTTCAGGAAAATAAAAATTTTCTAGATTAACACTGTCTAGGTCAGAGTTAATAGCTGCCTTCTCTTTCCTCTGAGGTATCTACCATATGAACCAGTCACTTACCTCAGTTTGCTGATTAGAAAAGTTTTTGCACTCTTTGCTTTCATGAACACTAGGGTGTGAACACCTCAAGGTCTAAAGTGGTGCCTCATGTTCAACACTTAAAATAACATAGTTTTCTTTACTTAACATATAAAAGAAGGGGACAGAAGAGATGGCTTGTCGGTTAAGATCGCCACTACTCTTTCTCTGTTAAGCTCCTTAACCTGAGAACCCAGCTTTGATTTGGTCCTAGCACACATTAGACAGCTTATCACTATCTGTAACTCCAGTTCCAGGGCATCTGGCTCCCTTTTCTGATCTCGGGGCACCAGGCGTGATCGTGTTGTGCAGATAGACGTACATGGAGGCAAAACACATGAAAAAAGTAGTCTAACATGTATTTTTTAAAAATGTGTCTTAAGAATGGTATATGTTGCAGACTTTTTGCTAGTGAGCACTTCACAAGGATTAGGCATATGAGAGAGGTGTCAAGTGCTCTGTATTTGTTAGAGCTTTATTTCCTTTGGTTCTGAAGTTATGTCATTTTGTAGACTCTCGACCTTGTTAGAGCATTACAAGATTTAGAGAATGCAGCCTCAGGTGATGCAGCCGTTCATCAAAGGATCGCTTCTTTGCCTGTTGAAGTTCAAGAAGTGTCCCTGCTTGAGAAAATAACAGGTAAGAAAAGAATGAGGTCCACAGGGTTTTTTTTGGAGGTGGGTGTGGGAGCGGCTTGTCATTGTTTTTTTGTGCATTAATTGTGTTACCTTGTGCTTTTCTTAGATAAAGAATCTGGAGAAAGGCTTTCTAAAATGGTAGAGGATGCTTGTATGTTGCTGGCAGATTATAATGGCAGACTGGCGGCAGAAATAGATGATAGGAAACAGCTCACTCGAATGTTAGCAGATTTTCTTCGTTGTCAAAAGGAAGCCCTTGCAGAGAAAGAACATAAATTGGAAGTGCGTAACCTTTTCCTTCTTTAGTGCATTTTTATTTAATTTCACTGTACCTTACTGTATCTGTGCATCTTAGAGTTCTTGAATCATGGACTATTTTAGGCAGTGGCCCAGGTAAGCTGCTTCTATCAGTTTTTCTCTGTAGACTGCTTAAGTAAACCTAAAATTTTGGTCTTAACAGAATTTGTTACATTTGAAATCATCTGTGGGAAATTTCATGTAATAGTAGAAATTTAAAGCCTCTAAGCACAAACAATAAGAAAAAGTCAAGTCTAATAAGTCTTGTGTTAGTGGTAATAAATTGTTCAGCTTATTGAATTCCTATTCTTAGCAATACTGTCTTTTAGGTCTATCAGTAAGTATTTAAATTACCCCTCCACATCTGATTGTCACACTTACCATATTCCCCCTCAGCCATACTCTCTGGGCTTACACAGTGCTGTTCTGGAAAAGGTTGTTGATGGATTGATTAGGTATGGTTGTTACTGTTAGTGGAGTAGTCATTGTCAGCATAGGAGAACTGGGTTTAGCTTTATTTAAAAGCCATTCAATTAACGGGTTGTTTTGAATTTCAGCTCCATGTGAAAATGTCTTGCATTCAGTCCCTGTATTATAGACATCTCACTCTAAATTTTTTGCCTCATAAATTTATTTATTATTTAATTCTTGGCTCAGCAGTTTCTCACTCATCCCCAGGTGGTGCTTAGACTGGCTTGCTATTGCAATTTTGAGAGAATTCCTTATTTATTCCACACACCAATGCTCCACTCTTATTTTTATGCTGTCCTTGAAGAGGTTGTCTGCTTGAAATGGAATAGATAAGTGGAGTTTCCTAGAACATGAATTTGGTAGTTCACTTAACCTGTTTGTGATGTTGTAGTGGCCTTCAGTCTTAATGTATCCTTACTTGTTTCACATTTGCAGCGTTATGGGTAAGTATGTCAACAGTGTTTATCTTCAGCCTTTTGGTACAGCTTCCTTAACTTCTGTTGAGCTTCTATTGCAGGTATTGGACACGGCATATCTTCTTACGATGTCATCACCATTAGCATATTTCCAGCTAAAAATAAACATCAAACTCCAAAGCCTGTATTGTCTCATGTTTTTGAAAATTGAAGAATGAAGATTTTCTATTCTATTTATACCTACTTTCTCACTTTTGGTGTTGACTCTCATTGGTTTCAAAAATAGAATTTATATTTGACATGTAACTATAGAAAATAGATCACCGTCCCTGCCCCATTTGCTGGTACTTTCTAGCCAGATTTGCTAGTTAATAGTCATACATAGAGCTTATGACATTAACGCTAACATTACCATGTCTCTGGGGTACTGTTCAAGGCTCTTCACATAATCCTATACAGCAGGACACATTATTATCCACACTGTATCTTCATGGAAGTAAGGCATGGGAAAATAAAGTAGCTAAGCACTACTGGATTGTTGAGAGCCCCAACAATGCCTCCGGCATCGGTGCATTCACTCCAAAGTTACATTGACTTTCTGTTCTTATAGAAAGTAGTATATCCTTTAGGAAAAATCAGAAGTCCTATTTCTCCAATGCTTTTTAATCTTTCCCTTTCCAGCTAATTTCTGGCTTGAAATCAAGGAAGTTTGATTGTTCAGCATGAATGAATTTTAAATTGAAGAAGCCGCCTCAATCATGATAATGTTTTTTTTTGTTTGTTTTTTTTTGTATGTTTTTTTTTTATTTTTAAGTCTTTCTAGTTTTTCAAGACAGGGTTTTTCTTTGTACCCCTGGCTGTCCTGGAACTCACTTTGTAAACCAGGCTGGCCTTGAACTCAGATATGTCTGCCTCTGCCTGCATATCTAGAATTAAAGGTGTGTGCCATTATGCCCAGCTCATGATCATATTTTTAAAGACGCCATTTTCATAAATTGGAAGTTATTTAGCAAGAACTCACTGTAAATTGTTATTGAGAAGCCAAGTTTTTGGTTTTTTTTTTTGTCACATGACGTGACAGTGACTAGACATGCTTTGTATTAGTAGGTGGCATCACCCTGAAGTAGAGACTGAGGACTGAAAGTTTAAGGTTTCGTAACAGTTGCACTGTCTCTTAAACTGGTTTAAACTAATCACCATTGTTAGAAAATGGAATAAAAGTATCAGTTTAAGAAGTGGTCTTGCCTTGAGGAAGTCTAAAAAGTGGTTCATGTCTTAAGAAAAACCAC
Organism: Dicrostonyx torquatus; assembly: GCA_028555095.1. Lineage (NCBI taxonomy): Eukaryota > Metazoa > Chordata > Mammalia > Rodentia > Cricetidae > Dicrostonyx > Dicrostonyx torquatus. Next base: position 128,868 of record JAQHUG010000217.1, read on the forward strand.
TATTAAAACATTTGAAATGATGAAAACATGAAGTGCTTCTAACTGTTTTGGTAATTTTGGATTAACTTTCATAAGTGAACAGATAATAGACTTTTAATCTAGGCTGTTGCACTTGCTCGTAATCCTAGTATTAGTGAGACTGAGGCAAAGAAATCCTAGATTAAGGCCAGTTTGGGCTATATAGCAACCTGACAGGTGGGGATGGATGGATGGATGGATGGATGGATGGATGGATGGATGGATGGATGGATGGATGGATGGATGGAGATAGGACTCATTGGTTAAGAGCACTAGCTGCTCTTTCAGGGGACCTGGGTTCAATTCCCAGCACCCACATGGCTGCTCACAACTGTCTGTAACTCCAGTTCTTGGGGATCTGATACCTTCACACAGACAAAACACCAATGGACATAAGATGGGGAAAAGAAGATTTATTTGATCTGCCACCTTGAACCTCTTGCCTCAGCCTTCTTATTGCTGGGATTGTGTCTACCACCATAGGGTAACTTAAAGTGACTCTTTGATGTTTTTTGAAGAGGAAGCAATGTACAGATGAGAAGTTCTTCCATATCAATGAGATCCCTGATTGCTTAGTTTCTAGAAGTTAGTGGAAGGAAACATGTTTTTATAAAATCAGTGCTTGCTACCTTTAGTCCCAGCTCTCAGGATGCAGAAGCAGGTGGAGTTCTTAAGTTCAAGGCCAGTCTGGTTTACAAAGTGAGTTCCAGTACAGCTAGGAGGCTACACAGAAACTCTAGAAAAGAAACAAAATAAACACATGGATAAGCATACATAATGATCGTTTTTGCTAATCTTTGTAAACAGTGCACTTCCAAGTCTAGGAATAGATTATAAAGAAGGAATCCATAATTCCAAACACTAGAAGTCATAATGAGAAAGCATATGGAGAGGATCAGTGCTTATTTGATATGTGAATATTGATTATTAAAGCTTGGTCTGGGGTAGGAAGATGGCTCAGTGAGTAAAGTTATTTCTGGGCAAGCATGAGAGCTGTTAGGATCCATAACCCTCTGCAAATGATGAGCATGGTGGCATGCACTTGTGATCCCAGCACTGGGAGGCAGACAGAACCCATGGGACGTGCTGGCCAGTCAGTTTATCTGAATCTGAGTTCCAGGTTCGGAGAGAGACACCTGACTTGTTGACCTCTGTCCTTCACATGCATTTGTGTTCAAGCATAGAAAGCTCCTTTCCCTTGAGTTGTCATGGTGCCTCTGTTAAACTGTATTCACTGTATGAATTTGCTTAATATGGGTAGAGCCGTAGTACAGGCTTGAGCACTGTAAGATGTTGAGGATTGGTTTGCAGTAGGGTAGAGTCTTGGGGTTCATCTAGAATGTCTCAATCCACAGAGTTATATTTCAAGCCAGGCTGTCAGAGCCTGCAGCGTAAGGGCATCTTTTTGTGTATGATTTCACTCATACCAAGTATTGCATATTTGATAGGCTGGAAGTGTTTATTTTTTTTTTTCAGTTTGTTTTATCTTTTGACCAGTCTTTTTGTTTGTTTGTTTTTCGAGACAGGGTTTCTCTGTAGCTTTGGCGCTTGTCCTGGAACTAGCTCTTGTAGACCAGGCTGGTCTCGAACTCACAGAGATCCGCCTGCCTCTGCCTCCCGAGTGCTGGGATTAAAGGCGTGCGCCACCACCGCCCAGCTATGACCAGTCTTAAATTCTGATTTTATGACTTATCTTTGCCTGTGTAGATACAGATATATATTTAAGATAGCCTTCTCTATCTATAACCATAAAGGTCTTGTGATGTTTTGTATTATTTCTCAATAATTTTATTGAAATTTGTTTTGCATATAATGCAGAGATGTAGCAAATTGAAAGTAATAATTAATTGCCTTTTTATTGATTAGTAGTAGGACAGGTATAGTGACTCATGTCTTAATCTTAGTACACTGTGGACTGAAGCAGAAGCATGCGTTCGAGGCCAGCTTGTTCTTTGTATGCTCTGTTACATAGTGAGATTCTGCCTAAAACCCAAAATTAATGATTTCTTTACTAGTGTTGTGAAATGCTATTTCTGCCAAGCTTAATTCTTACATGTGCATACTGACCTGTAAGGTTTACATTTAATTGTGTAAATTGTGACTTTGATTGCTTTCTAATACCATTCATATTTGCCATTTCAACTAATCATGGTTATTGTATGTATGTAATTTTATTTTTTCTCATTATTTTCAACTTTGTATTTTAATTAAGAGTGCTCATTCCTTTATCATGTCATGGGTCATCTTTCCCCCTGCCATTTATACCTAACATAAAGTTTAATTAACAAGTTAGATATAAATTAATAACAGCTTAATAAATGTATGAAATGTGGTTTCTCTCCCTTTCATATCTTGGTTTGCTGTAATAAAATTGGATCATGGTGACTGAGGATGACTGACACTGTGAGGGAGAAAAGCCAGGACTGCTTACTAGAAAGACCGCATGTAGCTCAGTGGATACAGTGGCTAGAAGTCTGGCTCAGCCATTTGGACAGAGAAAATGGCCATTTTTTACCTTGTGAAAGTCTACCTGTTTTTTCCTCCCTTTAGTAAGAGAGCAGCACCTGAGTAATCTATAACTGCAGGGATCGAGTGAGCAGTGCTGAGGCTGAAAGGGGACCATGCCAAGTGGGCTGGAGCCCCCCCCCCTTACTGCTGGGGTGGAGAGCGTGTGCAGATGAACAGGTGTGCTGCCTGCAGAGGCAGAGTTCTTAGTTGGTCAGCACTGCCTACAGTTTGCTATTGTAGCAGCTGAGGGTTCCCTAGAGTGAGAGGAAGTTCAAAGTAGGTTGGAGCCACAATGAAGAAGGCACTTGAATTTCCATGAAGAGATGATTACACAAGTTTAAAGCGCAGGAAGGAGCAGTGGTGCTGGCTGTACTCTTGGTTGCTGAATGAACCAGAGAGGGAAGGTGGGCAAAACTTCATCTAAACTGCATGCTGGCAGTGGTGGTCTGAGCTGCCCAAGTAGTAGCAATGAAGTGTTGGGTGGATTCTTTCTTGGCTCTGAAACCCAGGCTGGCCTCTTTGGTGCTGGGCTTACAAGTGTGTACCACCTTGTCTGTGTGAGGTGAAGTTTTGTTAATACTGTAAAGGTAGTGTGTGCTCATCATAGTTTTGCACCCATTGCTAAAAGCATAGATCCTACCTACAATTCCATTATTTAACTTTTAACAATTTATGAAGGATGAGATTGTTGTATCCATGACTGTTTTTGTATCTTGTCTTATTTTGCACTTTTACTGTAAACATTTCCATATAATCATCAACCCCCCCCCCTTTCCCTTTTGTGTTTTGGGATGGCTCCCTGAGCTTTGCCCATGCCAACCAAGCTCTCCTCCATCTACTCTTATCTTGATTATCAGTCTGACTTTAATAGCCAAGTTATAGCCTGTTATATAGTATTTAACTATCTCCTTTATATTTTTTTGTTTTGTTTTTTGAGACAAAGTTTCTTTGTGTAGCTTTGGTTGTCATTGAACTAGCTCTGTAGATAAGGCCAGGTTTCAATTCTCTCTGCCTCCTGAGTGCTGGAGTTAAAGGTATTGCACCACCACTGCCCAACTTCTTTCAGTTTCTTACTGTTGAAACTATTGGCTGAAATGACATTTAGCAATTAATAAACATTTTGGCGAGTCTATTACATTTAACTTCTTGCTGGTGGAAAATACTGCTCTGAATCTATTTCAGGTTAAATCTTTGCTTGTTTGAGATAGTATTGAATTCTTATGAGGAAAAAAGTTAGGCCAGCAGAAGATACATGGTTTTTTGTGTGCGCAGGTCACAGGACAAAATCAGCTGTAGTTTCCCAAGCACTAGACCTGTCGTTCTTGAGACAGCGTCTCTTACAGCAGCAAGTAGGCTAGGCTGGTTGACTAATGAGCATCCGAGGTCTCCCTGATTCTAATTCCTCAGTGCTGGGATCACAGGTGTGCCTTGGCACACTTGGCTTATGTTTCATGGGTTCTGGGAACCAGATCCAGTCTTCATGCTTGCAAGGCCTCCCATCTTTACATTTATAACCTTTTTGGTAGTGTTGAAGTTCATTCTGTTGTCATATGTCCTCTTTATTTTACAAAACTTGTGCTCTTCACCCAGGAAACAAGTTTTCCATGCTTTCCTTGTACTCAACTACCAGTACCATGGCCTGTGATTGTGACTACTAGAATATTGAAATGTTTGTCTAATTTGCATTACAGCTTCTAGGTCTGTCCTTGCTATAACGTTTATCAAAAACAATCTTATTCTTTTTCTTGGTCTTTAAAGGATTCATTGATTGGCTAGGTCTCTGAGTTCAAGGACAACCTGGTCACATAAGAAAAGGGGTTGGGGGAGAAGGAGGAGGAGACAAAAGAAAAGTTATTTCTGTCAACTCTTGTCAAAATTCTTTTCAGTAGAGAGTAGCTTTGTTGAGCAACCTTTTCTGCCTCTGCATTAGAGGCTTGGAGTTTTATTGTGTACAAACCAGGATTTGAAGGTTTTGAAGACTTGTTCTTTTTGCAGGGAGACCTTAGTTGAATTTTAGCTTTTCTCCTTTATTACTTAGAACTTTTCATTGTACTCTTAACATGCATTAAGTATTCTGAATTGTTACTCCATCTTGCTCATCCTTTCTCCTGTTTTAACCATTTCTAGAATGTTTTTCCTCTATATTGTCACTATTGCTGACTTTTGTTTTGTTCTTCTAGAATGGAGTCTTTATTGTCTAGTGTTGTTAATGGTGATGGCTGTATCCTCTTCATTTTGTTGTTCATTGAGATAAGATCTTCTGCTATAGTACAGGCTGGCCTAAATGTGAGAGTTTCCTGTCTCAGTCTTCCAAGTGCTGGAATCACAGGCATTTCCCGCCATGCCCAGATTAATATTGAGTAGAGTTGGTTTTGTCAGGTTGTTTAAGTCTTTGTTGAAGAAAGGTATTTACTATCACATGTGCTTAACTAGTTTGCAAACTGTTATGTAGCATGGATGCAGGGGGAACCAGAAGACAGGAGATCCATTTCAAGACTGGATTTCTGGACTCACCTAGACCTGACTAGAAGTGGAGTTTTCCACTATGTTTTTCCCACTGTGTGTTGACTATTGTCTAGTATGCCTGCTGTTGTTATGGTCTGTTGGTTTTTTGACTTTGCTTTGGGGAGCCGTAGGAAACGTAGGATTCTTTTAAAGAAAATGACTTGAAATAAGTTAGCAAGGATTATGAATGACTGCAGTGACTCTAAAATATTCATGTCTTCAGAGCTTAGCAGAGACCACGGCAGTGTCAGACTTGTTCAGCATGAGTGTAAAAATACTGTTTAATTAGCTCCTGTGTCTTTTCTACAAATGTGAATGTGTGCTTCTTGCTTAGTTGATTAATTCCTTAGACTTGTCTACCCCTCCCCCTTCTTGATTTTCCTGGAACTCACTATGTAGACCAGACTGGCCTTGAATTTACAGAGGTCCCTCTGCCTCTGTCTCCTTTGTACCAGTTTTACAAAGAATTAGGGAATTCAATGGTTTTTGTTTGTTTTTCAAGACAGGGTTTCTTTGTATAGCCCTGGCTGTCCTGGAACTAGCTCTGTAGACCAGGCTGGCATCAAACTCAAAGAAATGCAACTGCCTCTGCTCTCAAGTGTTATGATTAAAGGCATGCACCACCACTACCCAGCTGAATTCAACCTTTTAAAGTATATGGTTGAAAGATAAGTTATGTCCTTTGAGAATAAAAAAAAAATCTAAGGATAATTTAAGTAAGCAAAGTATACAAAGTAAAATTACAAAATATGATGAATCTTTCATTTCTATTCTTTAGAGAATATTCAGACAAATTCCAATAAAAACATCCTTTTATGACATAAATTTATGGCAATTTTTTTCTTCTAGGCACTGACAATTTTTTTTAGGTTTGTTAGAGTTTTATTTCACATATGTATACAATTATTTTGATCTTACTTATCCCTATTACTCTCTCATCCCTTTTCACACTGAAGAATATGTCTCCCCTGGCAACAGTTAACTGGGTCCTAAGTTGTTTGTAGCTCAGTATTAGAGTATTTGCCTAGCATGCATGAGGCGCTGGGATTGGCCCACTGCTATCAGCCCTGTACGAGAGGGTAAGATATGGGTGTGCGGGGAGGAAAAACATTAGAGTAACTATTGGAAATACCCTAACTAGGTGCTATGTATGAGAAATATCTCTCTCTCTCTCTCTCTCTCTCTCTCTCTCTCTCTCTTTAAATCAAAAGAGAACTGAGGGATTCTAGACAAGGCAAGAAAGAATATAAAAATATAAAGCAAAAGCATCAAAGTCATAATGGCTATAACCTTAGGTCAGGGTGCAACAAAGTGAGTCACTTTGTAGTTTGAATTTAATGTGTTATGGTGATACTTTACCTGTGAACAGGATATAGTTATCAAAATGTTTAAAAAGCTGGCAAGATAGCTTAGTTGATAAGATGCTTGCTGCCAAACCTGATGTCCTGAGTTCAATTCCTGGGGCCCACATGATGGAAGAGAGAATTGACTTCTGCAAGTTGTCCTCTAATCTCAAGTGTATGTACAATACATTAAAAAAAAACTTAACTAAAAATGTGTATAAAACAAAGTATTGAGAGACTGGTGAGATAACTCAAGAGGTGAAGGCAAGAGCTGTCTCCTTCAAGTATCCTATTACATCTCTACTTGTGCCCTGGTAATGCACCCCCTTCTGGATGGGTGGGTGGGTGAGTGGGTGAGTGGATGTATGATTAGGCTGGGGGTGTAGCGTAGTTGGTAAAGTGTTTGCCTAGCCTGCATGAAGACTTGGGTTTGATCCCCAATACCACAGCACTAGGGAGGTGGGGGCAGGTGGATCGGAAGCTCCAGATTGTGCTTAGCGACATAGTGAGTTGGAGGCCAGCCTGAGCTATATGAGATTGCTTCTGAAAATGCAGTTACCAAATTTATGGTAACAGGGTTGGATGGGGGGGTTAATTACAAATGTCTTTATATTTTGGCTTATAAGTCCTTCAGTATTCAAGGTATAAAATTTGAATGCTCATAAGAAGTTAATTACAAAATATAGATAGTATAGTTTAAATGTTTCCCTTTGGAGCGAAAGAGTAAAATTTAATGGAAGGTCATGTTTGGAAAGATTTTGATTTTAGTAGATTAAATGTTTCTGGGATTTTGATGGGCCTGACAATTCTCGAGTCTGTCAAACAAAACATTTAGAAATTATTTCTTGATTCTATTTGAACCCATGAAATCTTGCATTTGTATCACTGAAAATCTCATCCAGTTCAGGTGTACATCTTTATTTTCCTGTGGTGTGGCATACAGTGTCAGCTGAATATCCTTGTGAAAGGGCCAACGTTTGCCACTCATGGTGTCTGCTGGTTTTCACAAGTGTCACTGAATAGGACCTGATGTATAAAGTGAAATGTGGAATGTAGAATGTAGATTTGTCAGGAACAAGAAACTGTTTGGTTTACTGTAGTAAAGTGGGTTTTGTGTGGAAGTTGGGCGTGGGTAGGTAATTTTGAAGTTCAGTAGTAGAACTAGGATGAGTTCTACATCTGAATAACGACAATAACTACAGCAATTAACAGACAGTGCAGTTTTCTTCTGTCCTGCAAGCAAAATGTATTGTGTCTTCAGTAGTAGGGTTTTACAGTTTGGTTCCAGTAGGCAGTCAAGACTGATGACAATAGCTTGTGTTTGAAGGATTTCTCTGACTCATGATTAGATATTTAAGGCGAGCCTAATGATGTTGAGAGAGTAATGTGATTTCATAGAATTTGGTCAGGTTTACTGGCCTATAGTTAGTATTTGTAACAGTCCCCAAATCTCATGTTTTAGGTCATGATGAGGAACCCTTAACTGCTGTGGGTTGAAGTCTGTTCTATTCATGACGTTTCTGTGAGTCTTGTTTCAGCATAAGGTAATATGCTTGGGAGTTTATAGGAATAACCAGAATTCCCATGTCACGATGCAGAACTAAGAAACTGGTGATAGGAGCTCAGTGTTTATTAAGGCACAGTGTTTTAATTCCAAAGACTATTTTAGTTAGTGCCAAAGTGTGTTTAGTTTTTCTGGATTAAAAAAATATATATACCTAAGCAATATCAGAATCATATCAAATAATTAAGAAGAGGAGATAGGTTGTTTTTGTTAGGTTTTTTTTTTTTGTTTGTTTGTTTTTTTCTCTTCGAGACAGGGTTTCTCTGTAGCTTTGGAGCCTGTCCTGGAACTAGCTCTTGTAGACCAGGCTGGTCTCGAACTCACAGAGATCCGCCTGCCTCTGCCTCCCGAGTGCTGGGATTAAAGGCGTGCGCCACCACCGCCCGGCGGTTTTTTTGTTTTTTTGTTTTTTTTTTTGAGAAATACATGTATGCACATGCACATTTATTCTCACAGTTAAGTTGCTTAGAGCTACTTGTGAAAACTCACTCAAGATTAACTTGACCCATGGTTAAGATTTGCTATTTACTAGGTAATGTCAAGTAGGGAAAAGCACTGGTTAAATGTAGCTGTTAGCCAGGTGATATAGCTAGGATGGTATTGAGCTGAACTAGTAAATATGGGATACTACATAAGCAATGTGAATGAACTGTCCACAGTATTACTAGAGCCAGGAGCCCTGACCAGGGCACCAGAGGAAGTGCAGACAGTGCCTTAGAGTAGAGCACTAGGAGAGAGAGCTGGGGACTGAAGGCATGTGTGTCTTCAGGTCTTGGAGGCTGTGGAAAGGGAAAAGTACTATTAGTGCTTTGGTCTGACATCTAATTCAACCTTAAATAGTCTAATTCCCATGAGATTGACATAGTGCTTCACACCCAAGCCGTTTGCTTCAGTATTGCCTGGTACATTGTTTCAATGTCCGTTTAAAACAAAACACACTGATCACTAAAAGGCAGCCAAGAAGGACAAAGCAAGTATCAGAACCAGACTTAATCTGGGACTTTTTAAAATAATTGGGCCAGGAATTTAACTAATGATTAATATGCTAAGGGTTCTTTCTAATGGGTAAAGCTGACACCATGCCAAATTGAGCAGATACTGTAAGAGAGGTAAAAATGGCCCAAATAAAAGCAAGGTCAAAGAAAGTTCATCAATTTTTATTGACACATACCTAGAGGACAGCCATGGGTATTTGAGCTTGTGAGAGGCCAATGAGAATTTCCTAAGCAAATGCAGAGTAGAAAATAAACAGGAAGACTCAAAATGAAACCCATAAATAATACATCCAAGAATGGAGGCAGTCTTGTTTCTTGCCTGGAATATCAGAAGAGAAAAGCAGAAGAAATGTGAAGCCACAATGACTTAACGATTTCCAGAATGAGTGGTAGAAACCTAACCCTAATCTAGGGAAACTAGAATGTCCGGCAAGCTTAAGAGAACAAAATGCAGTTTAAGCCTAGACAGATCCTGCTTATATTGCAGCACCAGGAAGAAAACCTGGAAAGAAACCAGAGAAGGAAATACATGCAACAAAGAAAGGCAGTGGATTTTGCAGAGTTGTTCAGGCAAGGTGTAAAGGGAATCCAGGAATGATGCCTAGTATTCTAGGAAAGCTATGGTAAAAAATGTTGAAAGACCCACTGACCTGGGGTTTTCTGTCAAAAGACATTTGAGCAAAGAAAGTCGTGAGTTTGCTGTTAGAGGGGATGGAGTGATGAGATGAAGTAACAAGGACATGGAAAAATTGGATCCAGTGTTGACGTGAGTGAGAGCTGTATGACTGACTCCGATGGCAGCTTTATTCAGAAACTCCCTCTTGGTGCTTAGCTCGTGGTATCAGCATGTGAAGGATACAACAGAAATGTGGTATAGATCATTATACAAAATTTTTATTCCAAACATGAACCAGACTCATCTTTGTTAAAAACTGTGAAGCAAGATTCTGTGGGGCATCCTGTTTAGATGTCATACTATACGGCATTTCAAAATTCCAAGGTAATATGTTATAGTAGCAACAATATAGTATATGTTATAGAAAATGCACTAGGGGAAGACTAAAAGAGACATAAAATATTTCAATCTAACAAATGATGTCAACTTCATTTAGTCATCACTATGTGTAGAGGCAGGTCTTTTCTGTAAGTTGCATCTTTTGAGATTGCCTAGTTACTGAAGAAGTCGCCAGTGTTGTACGCTGCCTGTCAACTCCTGGCTTACCATCACCTGTGTCTTTTACCCTAAGGATAAAACTGACTTCCTAACAAATTGAACTTTCTAGAGTACTAGGCACCATTTCTGGGTGAACTAACCCCTGGCCACCCTTTTTATTCTTTTTTTTTTTTCTGTTAAACTTAATGTCTATGTAGGAGACAGTGGTGACTCTGTGCTGCTAAAAAGAAAAAAGCCACAGGTGTTTAATGACAGGCCTATTTTTTCAAGTCACAGTTGTCTCCTTGGCTCTTGAGTTGGGAGTCAGGACTGTTAACCCTTTTCAGTGAGCAGTCCTGTAGGTGGTTTGGGACTTTTTGCTTGGAAAATATTCAGAATACCCATAAAATTAATTTCAGGACTCAAGAAACAGATTGGCATAGTGGGCAAGCATGAGAACTGAACCAGTCTGTATAGATTTGTGTTTCCTTTTCTTCAGTTGTCGGCTTTGAGTGAAGATTCTTACTGGTTGTGTCTTTGTTTCATCATCTGTAACATGTAGTCTCCACCTTAGAGATTAAATGGAGTGTTTAGAATAATGACTGGCATTTTTGGTTTGGGCTAGAGTGTGCTTAATGAAATATTTTGAGTCCATAAGCAGAATCTAAGTGCTCAGATATCAGCTTAATGATACATGCACAGAAAACTACAGAGATGAACTATGTATCTGACCTTTCTGAGATTCTATGGAAATAATATTTCATTTTCTCCATCTTTAAAAAATTTTGTGGAGTCTTTGACGATTGTGCTAGGATGTTACTGTTCTGAAAGAGTATAGCTGTTTATGTTGGTTATTGCCAGTCTAGTCATGTTATTCTTAAATAACAGTGGAGATAGCAGTTGCAAAGGGAGGAACGGACTTGTGTAAGCCTGTTTTTGTAGCCTTCTGAAATCTGCTTAAGTTGCTTCCAACACGTCACAAAACCAGCTCACGGGAATCAGCTTTGGGGTTTCTGGTTTAGTGTAGTACTCTTTATAACACAGCAGAAGTGTCCCAAGAAGTGGGTGGGGTTTTAATAGGCAGGTCCTTCTTGGCATCTGGGGGATGCAGTGGAATTTCTCCACTTTTTGTTTTTAGGGTTTTTTGTTTGTTTGTTTGTTTTCTAAGAAAAATGTATTTTATTTAGTTACTTCTTGAGATCAGGTATCACTAGTTCAGGCCGGCTTCATTCCTGCCTTCCTCCTAAGTCCCGAAAGTGCACACATATGCTACCACATATGCTACCACATCCAGTTCTCTTGTGGGTTTTTGTTTGTTTTTTCTTGTCACAATTGTGTATGAAGAGGGAGGGCAGGAGTAGGAGCATCTTTAAGAAAAGGTGTTTACATATAAAGTCTAAAAACATTTAAGCCAGCAAGACAGTGGTGATGCACGCCTTTAATCCCAGTACTCGGGAGTCAGAGGCAGGCAGGGTTTGAGGCCAGCCTGGTCTACGGAGCAAGTCCCAGGACAACCAAGGCTACACAGAAACCTGTCTGGGAAAACAAGAACATGAAATGCTTTAAATCAGTAAGAGTTTTACAGCAGCTGTAAGAGACCTAAAATAACATTTTTTCCCACCTCTTAAGATAGGGTCTCCAGAACTCTGTATCCCAGGCTGGCCCGGTACTCGCTGTATAGACCAGGCTAGTTTTGAATTTTAGGCTACTTTGTGCCATCTAAGTGCTGGGATTATGTTGTGTGTGACTACACCCAGCCTGGGAAGTTTATTCTAGCTCAGTGCTTCTCAGCCTGGGGGTCACCTAAGACCATTGGAAAGCATATTTACATTAAGATTCATAATAATAGCTAAAGTATAGTAATGAGGTAGCAATGGAAATAATTTTTATGGTTGGGAGTCACCACAGCAAGAGGAACTGTATTGAAGTGTCCAGTGTTAGGAAGACCGAGAACCACTGAATCTAGCTGCTTGTTTTGAGCTAATTCAGATGCTACCGCAGAATGTTAATCCCATAGCACTTCATGATTTGAAAGGTCAAGGTTCTTTATGGATCTGTAAAACAGATGCCCATATTTTCTAAAGAGAACATGGGGGCTTGGATGATCAGGTAGAAGATTGGATGGCAGCAGTTTATCTCAAGTCTCCTGGCTTCGTGACTCATTGCTCTGCTTGTTACCGTAAGAAAAGTTGACTCGGGAAAACTGTCCTCTGTGTTACAGATACGGAGCTTGGAAACAATCCAGTACTATTTAGAATTAGAAAGAATGAGCTTTGAAAAGTGAGCACAGCACATAGGAAATCCACTGAGGCTGGAATAGGCATTGTTGGTGGCTGTGTTTGTTCAAGATAGAGTTTATGAGGTTGTCTAGGATATTCAGTATATAGTAGGCATTGACTGCAGAGTTCTAGTTAAGGCTGATCACATCATCTAAGGGACAGGTGTTTTCCCCACCACCACCTCTGGTGCTAGGTTTGAGCCCAGACCTTCAGCTTGATAGAAACTTCTAAATCTGAACTTTAACTCAGTGGTAAAGCACAGCAAGAGGAGGGCTCCTGCTGTCAAAGATGACAGACTTAACCTTAGTGCATAGGTGAAAGAATGGTCAGACACTGAAATAGCTCTATAACATGTGAGTTAGTTTCCCCACCTTGTGGGCCTAGCCTGTAACAACAGAGCCATCTTCCAGCCTTAACCCGTTGTTTGTTTGAGATGGGATCTCCGTGTAGCTGTGCCAATTCTGGAACTCTGCATAGACCAGGCTGGCCTCAAACTCAGAGGTCCTACTGCCTCTGCCTCTTTGCTGGGATTAAAGGTATGTACCACACCTGGCTTATGGGTAAGATTTCTAAGGATGGAGGACATGGATTGAACCAGTGGTAGTGAGCTTTGTATGAGACTGGCAAGTGAGCCAGAGATGTGGGCCTTTGTGGGTGAGCAGACTGGTGGAGACATCGGAGACCAAGCTTAGGAATATAGGCTGCCTGAGGAGTCAGTTCTGTTCGTCTTACTGTGGGAGCCGAAACTCCGATTGGTACACGATTGCTTAGGTTTTTAGTGGAGATTTTTTTAGTGAGTTAGCTTAGATATATGAAGTAAATAGTGTTATATACTGTTTTTGATAAAGACATAAAGGATGATACAGCCAAAGTTTGACAGATGGTGATTTAAAATTAGGAAAAAATGTTATGAACTCTTTCTGAGAAAAGAGTTCTTTTCAAAACTAAATGTCTTTTTGTGTGTGTGCCATGTTGCACGCATGGATGTCAGAGAACAGTGTGGGACTAAAGTTGTAGAGTAATTTAATGGTACATGAAAAAAGCTGGTTATACTAGTAGGTAGAGGATTATTTTCAGTTTTGATTAAATATTTAAATATACAGGGTTACAAAACCCCCGAATGTCAAATACAAAAATGTCAGCATTATTGTCTGTGTTTAGTTCTTACCTTTGTTTTCACACATACATCCTATTTGAAGCATATGCGCTAGAATAGTGTTATGTGTTACACTTTTAAATTTTTGTTTATTTATTTGGGACTGTGTTCTTTGTCACTCTGGCTGGCCTAGAACTCACTCTGTACATTAGGTTGGTCTTGAATTCACAGAGGTCACCTACCACCCCTTCCTGGGTGCAGGGACTAAAGATTTCACTATACCTGAGTGTACTTCAATATTTAAAACCAGCTATCCAATCAGTAAAATAAGATAAGATGGAAAAGAGTAGAATTTGTAGAGAAAAGGATTCAAGTTTTTCTTTGGTTAAGGTCACTCTGGGGGTTGGAGCCTAAGGTACACAGTGAAATTATTTCAGAAACAGCAAGATGTCTGGTAGTTCATTGTGCCTTCCCTCTTTCAAATACAATGTTTTACCTGTTACTGATGAGTGAACCCAGGGCTTTGCATGCTAGGCAACCACTGAGGTACACTGTTAACCCCTCCAAAATTGATGTTTAGAGATATATAGTTAGAAATCTGTTCCCCTGCTTCTAAATGTTTTGTGTATACCACTCAGCTGCCATGGTGATATGCACCTTTGGTATTCTAAGACCATGTCCTTGGCAAGTAAAGAGTTAGCCCTTGGACTGTAGGGCCCTTGAAATGTCTGTTAGTGCAGCTTGGCATTATAATTGGTTGGAAAGGCAAGGATGTTGTTACCGCTGATGTTCATGGCTATCTTTGCAGCTAATGTGCCCAGTTCTCTTAGACAACCCCCCCCACCCCATTTCCTAAGTGCTGTGGGTCATAGTAATCTGACAGACCCTCTGCCCTGCCAGAGGAGACTTCTACAGAGGAGACTTACAAGTACCAAGACTGCTCCCTGGTTGATAATATTTTAGGCATCAAAAATGTAGGCAAGTGGCTCACAATTTTGGCTGCTAGCATTATTTGGGAGGCTTTTATAAAATTCATATGATCTGGACCCCTTTTCAGATATTCTGAGATACTGATATGTAGAGGGCCGCTTTCTTTTACAAGTCAGGTAGGTTCTTAGAAATCCCTAAGGAGAATGAGGTGTGCAGCCAGCACTGAGATACACTGAAGAGGGGTTCTGCATGCTCACTGTTTTGTTCCCACTTCAGGCCTCTGTTGGCTAAAAGAATGTGGGAATTTCCACATGCTATCCTGGGGAATTTAACTGAGGATGTCAAACCTTCGTTTAGAGTGAGAAATACCTGCCACAGACAGTGATCTCTTCTGCTAAACCAGATGATCTTGATTGACCTCTAGTCTCATTCCTTGGGGTACTGGTTGCCAGCTTTTGTAAACCTGTTTTCTGGTGCCCAGTTTTGTGAACTGTGTAACCCATTTGAAGTTAAATGTTTTAAAATACATAGAAGAAAATGTATTCCGTTGCATTCAAGTGCGGCTATCAGAATTTCAGAGTGTGTTATAATGTATCACTTATTAGTAACAGTCGGGTGTAATCATGACCTTAGTTTTAAAGCAGTAATAAATGGAGATAGTAAGAAAAGACTGGGGCTGGGATTGTAGCTCCATTGGTAGAGTGTTTGCCTAGTGTACACAGAGCCTGGGTTCTTCTCCAGAAGCACATAACCTGAATGTGCTGGTGCATGCTGTCATTCCAGGCTCAGACACAGGGTCATCCTCAGCTACACAGTGGACCATGGTCAGCTGTGGTTACATGGAACCATCTCAAGTCTACCATCACCAATAGAACTCTAATGTATTATGAAGCAGCTGGTTTGTGTTGGAGACAAAGTCCCAGTTTACTGATAATGCTGCAATAGTTTATTGCCACCAGTCACAGAAAAGACTTTGAAGTTTCAATTTAAGAAAACATAAATTTTTGATTCAAAGTAGTGTGTTTCATTATGTTGTTTTCATGCATGGATTTAATGCACTTTTATTCAACCCCTCTATTGCCTCTGTAGCCTTTTTGACTAAAACTCACAGTGGAATGTTCTTTTATTTGGCATTAACTGAGTATACAATCTGCAGAGATCAGTAGAAAACAAGATTGCTTTTTCATCATGAAAGCTAACAAAAGTGGTTTGTCGTTGCAGGAATATAAGCGCAAGTTAGCCAGAGTTTCCTTGGTTCGCAAAGAACTCAGAGCCCGGATCCAGAGCCTGCCAGACTTATCTCGATTGCCCAATGTCACTGGCAGTCATGTGCACCTGCCCTTTGCTGGGGACATCTACAGTGAAGATTGATGGCCAGTCTCTTCTAAGGCCAGGACTTTGCCAGACGTGGAGACAGGTTAGGTGAATAGTCCTGCAGAGTTATTTTTGTATGTTTTCAGAGAATGGTACAAGAAATGACAAGGAATTATAAAATGGTTTAAATGTTGGTTTGTTTGCTCTTTTATTAGTGAGTTAACATGACTTAGTTAAAACCAAGTGATTTCTGTGTATTAATAAGCCTAAAATAGTGCTTATTTTCAAAAGATCTTTTTATAAGTTTTGTGTTTTGGTGTTTCTTGAGGCCTTGTGAGAAATTCCATGTTTCTGTTTCTTCATGTATTTTCAATTGTTTTTCTTTATTTTTTTTCAGTATCTAATCACTGTACACTATCTAATTCCTAAGAGAAGAACTGATCAAGAGCTGATGTGAGACTGTATTATGGTATTGTTAGGACTTGATTATAGAAGAGACTAAATGTTTCAACCTCACCTTTACCCTTCTTACCACCCAAATACTGGTTTTCTGTGTCCTCATGCCTTTGAATTTTTTATTTCCTAGAGGTCAGTAACTTAACCCTAGTCATGGGTGCCACATGGAGGGTCAGATTACAGCCTATGGAGCGTTTCCCCATAGCACTGCAGTAACTCCACCCCGAAGGCCAGCCCAGAATAAAGGCCTGCTCAGTAGACTCCCTTAATTACACTGTAGAGCTAAGTGCATTCAGTGCTTTGAGGACGATGTAAGTTTTGACGTCCTACCAAGAGTACAGCTGACTTCTGTCAGGTCAGTCATCATGTGTCATTGGTCTCTTTAACAAAACACCAGCTGTGGGGAGTAAAGGAAACGTCAGAAAGTGACATGTTTATTCCCTCGTCCATATAATGTAAAATAGCACTTAGCTTAAGTAGCTCAAGAATTCAGTATCCAGAATATTCAGTTAAGTAGTCTGAAACATTTTATTTCCTTAAAGTTTTTGAATAACTATATATTTGGGAATTGAGCAATGCTACTACAGGGTAGATCTGGTGAATTTATTACTTGTATGTTTACAGATGTACATATAAAGCAAATGTACCTTTACTCGGTCCTGGTGTGTTAGAGCAGGTGCATGCTCTCCAGCTTTCTTTTAAGTTACATTGTGAACCTGCAGGTTTGTATTTGATAATGACAGGGGACTATTTTTCTCCTTCATTGTTTTGCATTTCTCATTGTAATCAGAGTCAAAGTAGATTGTAATCAGAGTCAAAGTAGTTAGTTAATAGAACACCTTTTAAGTTTCACAGGCCCATTATATCTTGCTACTCTGAATGGCTTCACTGTTTCTTTCTCAGTATTAAGAGATTATAGTTGAAATGAATTACATGTGAAGGATGACAGGTAATTTATCTTCAGTAGTCATAGGTTGGGAAACAGTGCTTTTAACAATCTGACCTCTCTCCAAGCAGTTCTGTGTATAGCATCATCCATCCCCTGCATGTCCTATCTTCCAGGTGCTTTAGACAGCTTTTGGGAGTTAGGACACATTTCCTTATAGAACCTATAGCAGGTTCCCTGTGCACACCACTGAAGCTCAGCTGGGAACCAAATCCACTTGACCACAGATGTACTTAATCTGTACT
Organism: Dicrostonyx torquatus; assembly: GCA_028555095.1. Taxonomy (NCBI): domain Eukaryota; kingdom Metazoa; phylum Chordata; class Mammalia; order Rodentia; family Cricetidae; genus Dicrostonyx; species Dicrostonyx torquatus. The sequence continues at coordinate 146,220 of JAQHUG010000217.1, forward strand.
GTGGCTGAGGAGTGGCTCATGGCACATCCTGAGCAGACGTTTGTCTGTCACAGGAAGGCGCTTATGTGTGGCAGCCAGACTCCCCTGACAGTATGGTGCCTGCCAGTGCTGCTGTCTTTTCCCTAGGTGTAGGGATCAAAGAAAAGATTAAGCAAAGGAGGGTGGACAGATGCACATTTCACACCCTGGTTATGCCTGTTTTGAAGGTATGCCAAGTAAGTTAGTTTTTGTTGTTGTTGATGTTTTTGGAAGCAGAAGTTTTGTGTGTTAACTTATTTTCAGTATCTTGAACTTATTTATGATTTGCTGACATGGTGATTTATCCATCTAAAGTAGATACTTTTTTCCATTTAAAACTAATTTATAAACGGTGTACTCTTGGGAAGATACAAAACCTTTTAGAAGTTTGCTGAAATATTTTCACCATGAAGACAGACTTAGATACTCTTTTGATGCAGTATCTGATCTAAATATTTATGATAAAATGTATTATTTTTTTAAAGAACTTGATGAGATCTGTGATAAATGTAGTACTTAAAACCTGAGTTCCATAAACCGCAGTTGTTAGTTAGCTCACTAACTGAACACAAACTGTACAGTATGTTCTAGAAGTAAGTTTTCCAGCCTTACAGTAGTTAACATGGTAAGCCTTAGGAGATAGTCTAAACTGGGTGTGGTGGTGCACGCCTTTAATCTCAGTACTTGCGAGGTAGAAGTAGGATCTCCGTGATTTTAAGGCCAGCCTGTTTGTTCTACATTAGTTTCATGGTGAGACCCTGCCTTAAAAGAAAAAGAAAGGAAGGAAGGCAGACAGACAGACAAACAGGTTTAGGTGAGGGTATAAAATACTGAACTCTAAATCATGCACATTTTCTCTACCATGCATCTGAGGCAGATTATAAGTGTGAAAGCAACCTGGCCTGGCCCTCAGGGCAAAGTGAGTCATGTTTGCAGCAGGGCCCTATGCTGTGAATGGACACCCTCCTCTTTTCTCCACAAACAGTGCAGAGAGCTGTCTGCAGTGGCAGTTTGAACAGATTCCTGGTGCCTCTCTGCTCCTGCAACACTACAGTAAGTAAAAGAACCACAGGGGGAGCTGGGAGCCTGGAAAGGAGCTGTGCTCTGGGCCAGCCTTCCCTGAGGAAAGCCACCCCTGCAGGTGTGTGGTAGCTCTCCACAGCATTCTGAATCAGGGCTTCTCTTTAAGAAATCCCTTAGAATCAACAAAAGCTAGGGTGATCCAGCCATCATGATTTTCAGAGTTCAAAGAATGTGGTTGGTCCGCTGTCACTGTCATGTGAGCAGTGTCACAGTGTGTGTTCATGGACTGGTCTGAGAAGTCTGAAGAGGACAAGGACAATGACCGGGAGGCAGGAGGCCTTCCTGAATTCCCACTCTGATGGACAGGATGTGAAGTAACACAAAACCCTACTTTACCAAATGGTAGGAGTTACTCCTAAAGATGAGCAGTGCTTCCCAGGTGTGCTCTACAAATTTGCTAACAGTGTGGACTCAGCTCTCCTGTACAGAAAGGGAACATTGTGTCACTTAATGGATTTGGTTATACAGAGCTTTTGTTGCCATCCAGTCAGTCTGAGGTGACAGGAGCACATGGGAAGAGGATTCTCCCTGTCTTTTACAAACCCTTTAGCTGTATCTGATGAAAGTATAAGATCTTAATAAAGTTTTATGTTCTTTTTGAAGAGTTCTTGTGCGTGTGCTTTCTTTTTCATTCTTTTCTTTTTTTCTTTCTTTCTTTTTTTTTTTTTGGTGAATCCAGTTCATTGCATAAAGGAGAGAAAGGCATGGGGCTAAAGGGAGGGAGTTGGCAAAGTCCTTGACGTTTCAGTGAAGCAGAAACTCCCAAAAAAGGGTCTCTGTACTTGGTCAGTAGTCCAGACTTGTAGGACTATCAGTATTACTATATCATTTGTTAAATTGCAGATGGCTGAACGCCAAATTCTTATCTCAAATATTTAAGCAGGGGCTGGGGAAATAGCTCAGTGGGTAAGAGCTCTTACAGTATAAACATGAGGACCTAAGTTTGGTTTCCCAGCACCTGAATAAAAAGCTGGGCATGGTTACAAGTGCCAGTCCTGGGGGTGGAGACAGGCAGATTCCAGGAGCTCCCTGGCCAGCTAGGACAGCTAGAATAGCTTCAGGTTTAGTGAGAGACCCTGTCTCGAGGCACAGAGAACAACAGAGAAAGAAACCCAATGTCCTGTTCCAGCCTCAGCTTGGGCACATGTACCATGCATACACACACACTAAAATAGTTTAGGAATTATGGGTAATAATGAAGTACAGGCTTTACAGTTCATTCAATAGTTGGTTCCTTGGGGGCAGAGAAGAGCCATTTGTTACGTGCCAACACTAGCGCACTGCTTTCAGGTGGACAGAGCCAATCAATACCTGAAGCTTCCTGGAGTATAGGCTTCCTGTGACTCCTGAATTAATTTTTGTGGTGCCAGGGATTACAGTCAGGGCCCCTGTATGCTAGGTGTGTGCTGTAGTGGTAGCTAAACCACTCGTTTTCAAGCTTTGGATTTAAAGTAAAATTGGGAAATACTAGAAATCTGTGTTGGCAAGTTTTGAAAAGCCTCAGCTGTGGCTGGGAATGTGGTTCAATTGTAGAAGGCTTGTGAATAAGACTACGGCCCTGGTTAGATCTCTGACATAACACGCACACACGACTTAGTTGAATTTACTAGAAAAGGTCAAGCTGTCCTGATCTTTACACTCTGGAAAGTTTGGGAAATACAGTCCTCTGGCTAGTGCCCTTTCCCCCATTCTTACGTGGCACTTGGCAACCTCATCTGAATTCATGTGCTTCCTTTTCGTATTACTCTAGTAGAACGTAGGTTTTATAAGCTACAGAATCCATAGCTGCATATTCTACCTCAGAATCCCATATGAGGGACCCCAAGGGTCTGCATGACAACTCTGCACTTTCCCAGTTCTTCACATTTTATATTATTATTATTATCATCTAACCTGCAATTCACTGAACCAGCTCTGCCTTGCACTGTTCTTTTTTCCTTTGGTTTGGTTTTGTTTGTTTGATAGGTTTTCTCACACACACTTAAGCTGGCCTGGGGGTGGGGTCTCGCTGCCCCAGCCTGCTCAGTGCTCACAGTGGTTTGGACTGCCCTTGAGTGCACTTCTTAACCTACTCGTTTTGTTTCCAGCCGGAGCTGTCTTGTCTCTTCCCTTCATTGTTCCCTTTGTCTATTCACTGTTCCTTCTTCTGGCTTCTCTGTTCTATTATTAATTGCTGGGCTTGCTCTGTTTATTTCCTATCAATACCCACCTTTAAATCTTAGATTACATGAGACTGTCCACGTTCCTTTACTCCCTCCCAGGTTAGGAAAGCTGAAAATCACCTTTAAAAATTTATTTACCAAGCAGTGGTGGTGCATGCCTTTAATCCCAGCACTTGGGAGGTAGAAGTAGGCAGATCTCTGTGAGTTTGAGGCCAGTCTGGTCTACAAGAGCTAGTTCCAGGACAGCTAAGACTGTTACACAGAGAAAGCTCTATCTTGAAAAACCAAAATATGAATGAATATATTTAAAAATTATGTATGCATCCATCCATCCATCTATGTATCATGGGATTATAGGTGTGTACCAGCACGGCAGCTAGAGTGAACTACTGATGGGAGATGACTTCAACTGATGTTTGATGGAGTGTTCTTGTGGCACACAGATTACTACTCAGCTGCTCATGTGTCTTCAAATGTCTAAAAACTAGTGGGAATGGAATGATACAATTTTCAGAACTTTATTTTTCTGGGATAGGGACATATTAGCCAAGAACTTGTTCTTAGTCAAATTATTGGGCCCAGGTTTACAGAATCACAATATCCAAGGTTAGGTATATGCACCTCTTAAACGAATCCTAGATAATTAAGATTATTAAAAAACATTTTTTAAAGAACATTTTGTTCTTTTTATCTTGTGTGTGTGTGTGCGTACAGATATGTACATGTACCTGCAGGTCAGGTTTTGGATACCCCTAGAGCTAGAGTTATAGGCAGTGTGAATTGTCTGAAGTTGGTGTTTGGAACACAATTCAGGTCCTCTGCAAGACCAGTAAACCTCTTAACTGTTGAGCCATCTCTCCAGCCCCTGGACATCCTGTCTTAAGCATCCACCAGTGCTCCTAATCTCTAGCTAAAGTGGGATATGTAACAACCTTTAGAATTATCACATTTGAGTTGTGCTTCATGGGAAAGCACAAAACTTGAATTTTGAATATAAATATGTGATTCAGAACCATTAGCTAATCCAGATATATCTAAAAATACTGCTCTATTCGGTTAATTCTGTCTTCCTGTGTGTGTGCTATTGAGACTGGAACCCAGTACCTTTCCCATGGTAGTCACTCACTCTGGCACCAAGCTCTATCTCAGTTTCTTTGTTCACCAAATAAACTTTACCCTACTTATGGAAGTACAAGTTGAAGGAGAAATTAAAAGTCATGTATGGATATATGGCTTTCCCCAAATAATGTCTCTTTTTACTATTGCTTGTTGTCACAGTCTCACTATACAGATCAGGCTGGCCTTGAACTCACAGTCTTCCTGAGTTCTGAGATTATAGGCATTCACCACTATGTCCAGCAAATTCTTTCTGAGACCAAGCTGTTAAATCACTCCCGGTGCTATTGTATAATCTCATTATATTCACTATACTGCCATAAATAGGGGAGATCTGAACTGCAGTGAACACTTTTCATCTTGTTTTGAGCTGGTATTTGAGTGTTGTAGGGCCTTAGGTGAGCTTCCCGGCCAGTTCGTCATGTACCTGTCTATTGGCATAGATGCCCAAGATAGCAACAAATGTTTAGCATTCTCTCTGAGGAGCTAGTCTAAATGTCTTTACTAGCATTAAGGAAGACAGACAAAAGTTATCAGTTCCTGCCTCTTTGCTTCCTTTTATGCCCATTAATGGGACAGAACAGTAAAATTTTAGATAAGTAGCATAAAACAATGTCCTTTCCAGTCATCTAATTCCCCACTGTGAATGTATAGAAAGCTAACTTCCAGTGACTTATTGATTCTTAATGTGGTTTTTCTCTTCAGCAGCACTTTTAGAGATAGTGCAGGGCCAGAGTTAAGAAACAGTTTTTAAGTAGTACACACTTCAAAGCATACCACTTAATAACAGTATTTAGAGGAATGTCTTACAATTTAGGAAAGAATTTTCATTATGGAATTTTTTTTAGATGTATTTACTTATTAGTGTTTGCCTGCTTGTATGTCTGTGCATGCCTAATGCCCAGTGGGATCAGAAGAGGGCATCTGATCTCCTGGAACTGGAGTTCTGGATGGTTGTGGGGCACCATATAGGTGCTGGCAAACCTGGGCCCTCTGCAGTAACAGTAAGTGCTCTTAATCACTGCACTCTCTCCACTCCTCATGTGGTTACACACATACCACGTGTAGGACCTGGCCCTCCCCTTCCACCATGTGGGTCCTAGGGATGAAACTCAGGCCGTCGTCTGGCTGTAAGTGCTTCTGCTTACTGGTCATCCTTCCAGCCCTCTTGGAATATTTTTAACATCTTTATAGTCAGTGAAATAATCACTTTTTCAAATAAACCAGTGCAGCAGGCATGCAATTTTAGTTTTAGATGTTACTCAGCCATATGTGAACTAGAACATTTATGAGGTCTACTTTTGGCAGTTAATGAACTCTGAATATTCCAGTATTTGTTATCTGTCATTTCAGAGACTTTAGTTTCTTATAAAGTTGTAGACATTTACCAGACATCATTTGTTTAAAATATTATTTGGTTTTTCTTGCTTTGTCACACTGGTGCACCGTGTGGATCTAGACCATATTTATGATACCATACTATATCACACTAAAAGTTTTGATTTTTTTTCTTTGGTTTTTTTTGGTTTCTCGAGACAGGTTTTCTCTGTAGCTTTGGTGCCTGTCCTGGAACTCACTCTGTAGACCAGGCTGGCCTCGAATTCATAGAGATCCACCTGCCTCTGCCTCCTGAGTGCTGGGATTAAAGGCGTGTGCCACCACCACCTGGCCTAAATTTTGAAAATATTTTTTTAAATACAGGCTTTTTTTGTATGTTGCTGAAAGAAATCGTCATTTGTATTTTATGTTGAAGACCTTTGTTTCCTTCTGAAATCAATAAAAACTGTTAAAGATGAAATAAATGCTACCATTCAATATTCACTATACCTTTATTGTAAGAACTGCCATAGTTTCTTAAACCCTCAACCCTTATTTCATTGACTCTTTGTATATTGGAGGGGGGCACTCATGTGGAGGCCAGAAAACAACTGGTAGAGTTGGGTTCTGTCTGCCTTGTGGGTCCTGGAGATTGAATATAGCTTGTCAGGCATGGCCCCAGTGCCTTTACCCTTGAGCCATCTCTCTGGTTTGGTCTTTTGTATTTGATCTTCACGTTTACCCAGGGAAGTCCCAGTCACTTGATTTAATGAGGCATTTTCTGCATAAGCACCAAAGGATGCCAAGACCTTGTTTTTAGACTGAGTCTCCATGTGCTCAAGAATTCAAGTGAAGATGAAAGCTGTTAACTCACTCAAGTCTCAGAACCTGCACTAGGCAGTCCTTTTCAAAGGCCGTTCTCTTCACAGAGAAGATAAGAAGTGCCTGAAGTCCAGCTTTGGGTTCTTCTCAGACGCACTTTGACTAAGCAGCGCTTTTAGTTGAGAGAAGTGTTTCTTTCTTTTGCTCCCACTCCTTGAGGAGCAAACGGGTGTTGACTGTCCAGATGCAGGTGTTCTGAAATGAGAGAATGACTACGTTAACACATAGCCAAAGGACCAACGTTCTTCTGTAGAGAACTCCTCCCAGCATCCTCTACTCAGCAAACCACACTGAATTACAGCTCTCTATGGGCACTGGCTGTCCTCAGCATTGTAATTCTCATTAACAACAATGAAAACCTCTTGGAATATCAGATTCTGACACCATTTAGGAGGCACACTGGATGGTTCTAGAAGCACCTATGATACCCGAAAGATAAACTGGGAGGTAATGTTATCAGGCTGAGTTCTCTTTACAATTCTAAGTGAGAACTTTAAGAACATTCCATCCTTACAACTGAAGACCATGTCATTCCTCAACAGTGAAAGGCCTTGGGGGGCACCATTTCACCATGTCTTCCCCTTTGGAATGGCAGTGCCACAGACAGGCACCGGTCTATTAGGTCTATATTCTGGTACTTTTAGGTAGTGCCAGGTGCATATGACACACTCCGCAGACATCCACAAAGAAGCCAGTGTTTGTGTGGGTGCTGGAGATCTGAACTCAGGTCTTTGTGCTTACCGACTACCAACTGAACCCTGTCCCCAGTACCCCAGATGCCACTAAGTTGTTTTAAATATGCCACATTTTCTTTTGTTCACATTTGCACAAAAAGTGACATTTTCAGTTGAATTCTTACACAAATATGACTAAAATCAAACAATATTTTACATTTTAACTCAGTATCATAAACTTTGAACTCAATAGAAATTTCAAACATGGAACAGAAATAACTCAGTCCTTGCTAGATTTTGTTGTTTATGCTCAAGATACTTCAGTTTCTTTTGTAAGAAAATATTCTAAATTCTTCCCACAGTATCTTTGGAGTTGCATTTAAGTGTATGACTACACAGTGACAGAGTACTGAGGAGTCCGAAAATGAAAACTCGCCCATCTCTGGCAAATCTCCATTCAGTTAGATTCCAACAAGCACTTGTGACAAAGGAAAGTGGTGGTTTGGAAACATGATGTGAGGGCTTCCAGCTTGGTGGCAGAGTAAACCGAGGACACAATAGGCAGGCAGGAGCCGGGCTGGGAAGCCATGATCACGTATTTGACCCATGCCACAGAGTCAGGGTTAAATGCTGCTGACAGAGCTGCATGTTGGCCAAGTCTTCATCAGGAGATCACTGCCATAGTCCTCACAAAAAGTCACTGAGGACCTCACCTCGCCCAGGACAGCAGCAGGAGGAAAGAATGGGTAGAAACTGGTAACAAAGACTAAGCTTAAACCAAAAAAAAAAAAAGAAAAGAAAAAAGAGCCAGGCAGTGGTGGCACACGCCTTTAATCCCAGCACTCAGAAGACGGAGGCAGGTGGATCTCTGTGAGTTCAAGGTCAGCCTGGTCTACAAGAGCTAGTTCCAGGACAGGCTCCATAGCCACAGAGAAATCCTGTCTCGAAAAAAACAAAACAAAAAAATAAATAAAACTAAGGTGTAGAAGCTAGCGCTCCTCCTGCCATTTTAGTGAGTTTGTATAGAAGGGCATTTTGTCCATAGTTAAACAGGACGGAGGGAAGCCTTGATAAAATTGGCTGTGGATGTATGTCAGGTGCTAAGAGAGACGGCATAGAAGTCACATACACCGACTTAAGAGTTGAGGATTAGAAACCAAAGAAAATGTGCCAAGAAGCTGGGCGGTGGTGGCGCACTCCTTTAACCCCAGCACTCAGGAGGCAGAGGCAGGTGGATCTCTGAGTTCGAGGCTAGCCTGGTCTACAAAGTGAATTCCAGGACAGGTTACAAACCAACACAGAGAAACCCTGTCTCAAAAAAACCAAAAAAAAAGAAAAAAGAAAATGTGCCAAGGCCTGTAACACACGGAGTACTCAGGAGTGCACATTAAGGTATATTTCATACTTCATAGCAGCTAACAAATTAAGGTACCTGATAGTCAAGGAGGGGCTTTTGCCTTTGGAGTCGGACATCTTATGACTCGGGTGTGTGGAGCTTGGGGTATTTCTCTTTGGTGTTTTCAGGTTGGCTCTGTTTGTAGCAGTGGCAGCGTTGCTCTTCAGTGCTGACAGGAAGCTTCTACTCTTGCCATGGTGTTTGACTGTTCTGTTGCATGTTCTACAGGTAACCAGCTACCACAAAAAGAAGTTGGTGCCATGAGTTCTCTGGTAATGTAACTCAGTAAACCACGGGTATCCTCAGGTTCTATGTCAGTATGATAGAAGCAAGTTAGCACAGGCTACCCCCAATCTACCAGGGAATCTGGCAAGACAAATTAAAAACAACAGAATTGCTAATAAGAGGGTATTGGCTAAATATTTATATTTAAAATGCTATACAAAGAACTATAGGCAACTAAAAAATGTGGAAAGCAGGAGGAATAGTCTTCCCCAGGAAAGAGCGCACCAACTGGCTACCTAATACTAAATGTCCAGCCTTGAAAATGTACGTACACATAGCCTTATACAGACTGAGCAGGTTATATTTAGGAAAATATATGTACATACATATATGCATATAACAAACAAAAAAGAGGCCATGAATTTGAAAGAACAACGGGGTATATGGGAGGTATGGAAGGAGGAAAGGGAAGAGGGAAATGGTATAATATGATCTCAAAAATAAAATAATTTTTAAAATACAATAAACTGTACTTCTTCAACATGAAACTGGTTTGTGTGGGAACTGGGTTTTGGAGACCAGACACTAATATTTAGCTGTCTTTGTAACAGCAATAAAGACTGACTATTTCTTTTATGGTATATTTTAGATTTTTTTCCCCAATAAAACATGACAGATTGCTGACATTTTAAGTAGTGCCTTAAGATCCATAGTGATTCTGTAAATGTTGGTATGACCATAAAAACCTTTCAGTTTCCATCATTGCTTCTAGAAGTTAACTCTATTATAGGGTTCAGATTTAATATTTATTTTTGTTTTACATATATGGATGTTTGCCCGTACGAGTATATGTGCACCATGTACATGACTGGTCCCATGAAGAGGCCAAAAGATGGTACAGAAGATTGTGTTGGTTATAGGAATGGCTGCTGAGAACCAAACTAGCAGCACATGCTTTTAGCTGCTGAGTCATGTCTCCAGCCCCAGTAGGATGTATTGTTAAGACATGGTCCACTTGATACTTAAATGACTTTTCTACATAGCTCATGTCTCAGCAGAATGTGAGTCTGAGGTACTCAGATTTCAAACACAGACAGAAATGCAAATGAAGATCTGTGTGGTGTGAGTGAGAGCAGCCCCATAGGTTCACGTGCCTGAAATCCAGTTGGTGTAACTGTTAGGGAAGGATTAGGACGTTAGCCTTGCTAGAGAAAGTGTTACTGGGGGCGGGCTTTGAAGTTTCAAAAGACAGTGACTCCAAGTGTCTCTCTCTGCCTCAAGGTTGTGAATCAAGATGTGAGCCCTCAGCTGTTCCTTCATTCAGCCACTATGGAGTCTAGTCCTGGAACCGTTAATTAAACACTTTTTTTTTATAAATTGCCTTGGTCGTGGTATTGAAGTGTGACTATAGCAATCTGCATAAAGGCCTGCTGCCTCATAGTTTCTGGGAAAAGATTGCATACAGATTAAGATAAATCAACTAGACATGCTGGGCGGTGGTGGCGCACGCCTTTAATCCCAGCACTTGGGAGGCAGAGACAGGTGGATCTTTGTGAGTTCGAGACCAGCCAGGTCTACAAGAGCTAGTTCCAGGACAGGCTCCAAAGCCACATAGAAACCCTGTCTCAAAAAACCAAAAAAAAAAAAAATCAGCTAAACATCCCGAGCCTTTCTAGTGATCACTAACTAAAACTTCAGCAAAGTAAACCATCAGAAGACTTATCTCATATAGGAACATTTTCCAAATATGTTGCAATGATGTTTTCTAACCATTCCCTGTGGCAGGAGGCTCATAGGTTGAGATCAGCCTAGGCTACACAGTGGATTTAAGGCCAGTTTTTGCTGCACAGCAAGACCCTGTCTTAGGCCAGACCTAAGCTATAGTAATATCCAGTGCCTACATGTACTTGAGTTCACACAGAGCATGCAAGATATAAAACATATCTGATACTGGGCCTAAGGAATTTTTGTTGTATTCTTGATACTAAACACTTTGCAAGGTGGACAAGTACTGCAGGCTGACACTGGACTGTGTACACAAGGGTAGTGTCACCAAAGGAAGGATTAAGTGGTACCCAATCCTGTGAGTTACACTGGAAAACACAGTGACGTGAGCACAGGTAAGCTCGTCCATCACTTGTTTTCAGGCAGTTATCAGAAATAAAAATAAACTAGCTGATGTGGTGGCATACACCTTTAATCCCAGCACTCAGGAGGCAGAGGTAGGCAGATCTCTGAGTTTGAGGCCAGCGAGTTCTACAACGGCTAGGGCTATATAAGAGAACCCTGTCTCTAAATAAATAAACTGTGCCCTTGGTGAATTGCTGTTACAGAAACACTGTGTGTGTACCCTTAACAGTCCAGATGTACTACTACTGTAACTGCTGGCAGGCTAATTTCTGACCTAAGGGACGGAAGACAAAATAAAACCACATTTTTATGTCCTAGAGCTGCAACCTTACCAGAACACTTGTGGAGTCTTTGTACTTTCTCAACAGCTTCGCTTCTTTAAAACTGAGTGTATTTCTTGCTTCTCGATTAAGGAGTTTCTGTATCTTGGGTGTCAGTTTGGCCTTGGGCTTGAGGCGCACTCTAGAGTTATCCAGAACCAACAACTGGAAGCAGTGTGGACATGTTTCTTCAAAAGTGCTGTTTTCCTCTACAATTAGAGAAACCAAATTCACAAGTCAGCATGTTTGCTACCTGAAGCAAATGGCATCATAAATGGAAAAAAGATAACTACACACATGATATCAGCAGATACAGTCTCTTGAAGCAAACTCCAGATATGAAAATTCGTAAAAGCAAACTGGCAATGATGTACTTTACAAAATTCTCTAATTCCCTCCACCTACTCCTTCAGCTACAGGCAGGCCACTAGCCTTTACTACTTTGCTCATTTGTTGCTTAGTTATCAATACATTTACCACACTTATACTGCAAAATGATTTTTCCTCCTTCCCTTCTCTCCTTCCTTCCTTTCATATTAGTACAACCAGTATTTTGGGGTACTGTGAATAATGGACAACCAGATGACATATAACATCAAAGTGCTGGGCCTGCGTTGGGGCTAAGGGAGGGGACCAGAGGTTGGTCCTGTTATTGTATTAAAAAAGGTGGCTAGGGAAGGCTTCATCAAATGATATTTGCAGAGAGAAATGACAGCAGGCAGTAAGTAGAGAGTTCCAGCCATGCTAAGGCATTTGGAAAAGCCCTGGAATACAGTAGCAAGCAGGTCTGGTGTGGCTGGAGTCAAGTGAACGAGCCAAGTATGTCAAGAGAGGTTGTCTGGCATGCTGGCTTAGAAACCGGTTGCAGGAATGTAGTTAGCAGCAATCCAGGAAAGGAACACTAATTGTTTGGACCAGGTTGGAAGCAGTGGATGTAAAAATGGGGAGGTATTTTAAAGCCAATGTGACTTAGTGACACAAGGACCAAGGAGACAGATGTTATGGAGTAAAGAATGGCTTCAAAGGACAGCATCAGTTTACTGCGGTGGGAAGAACTAGTCATTTAAAAAAAAAAAAAAGCTAAGAAGGCAGTGAGATCATATGAGTCTAGAATCTGGAGGAGATATCTAGGCTGGAATTGGGAAGGTCTCAGTATACTGTACCCAACCCTAAGACTGAATGAGAAACTATCATCTAAGTTCTGGGGACACAATATTTGGATCTTGGAAGATTAGGAGAACCAAGAAAGTATACTCATGTACAGGAGCAAGAAGTAGATGTCTGGAAAACAGGTGGGAACTACTGATCAGTGTGCTGTTGAGATGGTTCTGTGGGTCAAGGCACAGAGTTCCATCTCCAGGAACCTATCTAGTAGGACAGAATGTATTCCCCAAAGCTGCTGACTTCTAAACGTTCATGCTCTTAGAAACACAAACACACAATGTGTGGGCTAGAGAGATGGCTCAGCAGCTAAGAATGCTGGCTGCTCTTGCAGAGAACGCAGGTTCGATTCCCAGCACCCACTTTGCACAGCTTACACTTGTCGGTACTCCAGTTCCAGGGGATTCACCCTCCTCTTCTGGTCACCAGGCTCTCAAGTGGTACAGACATGAGGGCAAAATTGACACACTTAACAGAATAAAGTTTTAAAATAAAAACTGATCAAGGGCCGGGCGGTGGTGCGCACGCCTTTAATCCCAGCACTCGGGAGGCAGAGGCAAGCGGATCTTTGTGAGTTCGAGACCAGCCTGGTCTACAAGAGCTAGTTCCAGGACAGGCTCCAAAGCTACAGAGAAACCCTGTCTCGAAAACAAAAAACAAAATTAAAAAAAAAAAAAAAACTGATCAAGGGACTGGGGAGTAAAGAGCATTTGCCGTTCTAGCAGAAGACTCAGGTTTAATTCCCAGCACCTACAGAGCAGCTCACAACCAGCTGTAACTTCCAGGGGATCCGACGCCCTCTTCTGGTTCCTGTCACACCAAGCACGCACGTGGTGCCCTGATATACAAGCAGGCAAAGTACAAAAATACATTTTAAAATAAGACTGACCAATTTTTCAAATGGTAAGAGTTAAGACATATTAAAGAATTTGGAACTTGGGTTTTTCGTGCAACTGAGAAACCTAGGACTTTTTTCTATGAGACAAGTCGATCAGCCTTCTCTTTTGGATCTCTGGAATGTCGGAATGGCGCAGAGCTGGGCGACAAGGGTCAAAGCCACCGCAGCCGGCGTTCTCCTACCGTGTGTCGAATTGTAGGCCCAGCTGCAAAAGAGAGCAAGAAGTGAGGCCGGGACACCGTGGACGCCCTCCTTCCCGCCCGCCCTCCGTCCCTCTCCTACAGGAGGTAGCGGGCCTGGCCAGGGCAGCTTTCCACCAGGCCGCGAGCCGCCGCTTCAAGGTAGTGCTTCTGCCGCATAGCTAGCACGCCCGGCCGCCGAGACGCCCCGAAAGACCATGCCGGAGTCAGCTTCCGTGTGTAACCATCGTGGGCCTCCGTACTCAAACTCCCTCCGGAAACACGCACTCGCGATTTAGAAGTTCCGATCTTCTCGGTTTCAAGCCCGGAGTTCTCAGTCATCTGGTTTTGACGTAGTCCCCTGTAACATCCATAGCGAAGTTCTTGTGCCCGGAATGGAATAGGCTCCCGGGCCCAAGGCTCCACCAACCTCACTGACTTCATTCTTGTTTTGCTTCTTCTAACCATCAGGTCAAGATCTGGGTAACTTAACATTCTTCCCTCCCTCCTTTCTCTCTCTCTCTCTCTCTCTCTCTCTCTCTCTCTCTCTCTCTCTCTCTCTCTCTCTCTCTCTCTCTCTCTCTCTCTCTCATTTTTATATTATGTGTATGGGTGTTTGCCTGCCTGTATGTATGTGCATCTCTTGCGTGCAGTACCTGGGGAAGTCAGAAGATATCCCGTCCCTTGGAACTAGAGCTAGAGCTTCCACGTGGTTGCTGGGAAAGAAACCCGGGTCCTCTGCAAGAACAATTAGTGCTCTTAAAGGCTAGTCCACCAAATGCCCTTAATGGCCAAGCCATTTCTCCAGCCCTAGTGTGATTTATTTCACGCACTTTTTTTTTATGAGTTCATGTTACTAATTCAATTTATTTGAGACAGAGTCTTTTTTCATAGCTCTGGGTGTCCTGGAACTCGCTATATAGACCAGACTGGCCTCCAAGTCACATATTTGCTTGCCTCCTGAGTGCTGGGTTTAAAGGCAAGCACCACCATGCCAGCCTGACACGCATATTCTTTAACTGATATTAAGTGTGATTTTTTTTCTTAAGTGTAAACTAAAATATCTCATTTTTTCCCAAGATGAACAGCAAGTTAGCAAGTTATGTTAAGGCCTTTCTTCATAGACCTTTTCTCATTTGAAATATAATGGAGAACAGTTTGTAATGAGCACGACTGTTAGGCGCTTTTCTTAACACGCTAACATGTATTGTTAACCTATCACTCCTCATAACAAACACAGAGTATAAATGCAATGCCACTTCATCTTAAAGAAATGTTTTTTTTTTTCCTTTCTTGAGGTGGAGACCTACGTTGTTGTCCAGGGTGTCCTCAAACTCACTCTGTAGCCCAGGCTGTTCTTTATCTCACCCTACTTTTTGCTTCAGCCTACTGAGTCCCGAGATGACAAGTGTGAACCACCACACCACATGTGTTTCCAGACTCTGATCCCTCCTGTACTTTCCATCATCCAGTCCTTCCCCTGCCTCTTTTCTCTCTGAGATCACTCTTCTGTATTCAAAGGCCTACTCAGCATCTCTGCTTGACTTACCTGTTTTCTCAGCGGCAAAGTTGACAAAATAACTCTCCTGATTGTCCACACAGACCTGCCCAGGTGCCCAGTATGCTTCCCCCCTCGGATCCGGACCCCCAACCCCTGTTTCCTCTTTCGACCACTTCCCAGGGCTCTGCTCTCAGGTCAACAGCTCCCTCCAGGAGCCACAAACCATGACTTTGCACTACCAGGTCCAGCATTTCCTGAGAGGGTTATCTCATACATTATATGAGTCCAGGAAGAGATAAAACCCCAAAATCAAAATATGGCTTCTCCAGAAATGTCCTTGGTTCTCTGGCCATAAATGCCAGAAGGGAACTCTACAGAAGGGAACTCTAGTTTTTTTGTTTGTTTTTGTTTTCTCCTCTTGTTTTTTATTTTAATTTTTTAAAAATTTTTTGAGACAGGGTTTCTCTGTGTAGCCCCGAATGTCCTGGAACTCGCAGCTCACAACCACCTGTAACTCCAGATTCAGGGGATCCTTTGTCCTCTTCTGGACTTCTTAGTCATGCTTGTAGTGCACAGACAAACATGTAGGCAAAACACCCCTACATATAAAACAAAATACATCTTTAAAATAAAATAAGGTGGAGAAATGACTTTAAAAATGAATTGCATTTTCTTAATGTGGTATATAAAACAAAACACAGTACAACAGAATAATCCGCTTACAAGTAGTGCGCATTTCCAAAGCCTATAGTGGATGGAAGACACCCAAGGTGAGCGGCCAGCAGGGAAGCAAACCTATCAGCATTTCTTCGCTCGCTTGCAGTTCCCGACAGTCACCAGCAGAGGGAAAAATAGTTTAGTTTCGCGTGGATCCCCGCGAGGCGCAAATTCTCTTACTAAGGAGAAGCAACCAAGAGCACCAGGGAGACCCCGATCTGTGGGCGGGTAAGCTGGCTTGGAGGAGTCACTCGGACGGCTCAGGCTCCGCCAGGTCGGTGCACAGACTCTCGGCAGCTCCCCTCAAACGAGATACGAAGGATAACTTGGTTGGGACTCCCTGCTGACCGCTCAGCCCCTGACTCCAACACTGCTGCCGAGCAAAGCATTCTCTGGAGCCGGCGGACCCTGAAGGCGAGTCCGAGTGTAATCCTGAGGGACCGAGCCCAGGTCCTACTGGGAGCCCGAGATCCGGGCCGAGTGCGAACCAGGTAGGCAAGCATCCTCTGGGGTCCGAGCGCGATCCCGGCGAGAATCCTCCGTGGTTTGAGCGCGATCCCGGCGATCCCGGGCCACCTTCACCGCACATCCCCGGAGCCCAGTCCATCCGCCCCAAGCCGTGACCAGGGCCGGGCAGAGGACTCGGGCAGTCCGAGTGCTGAAGGATCCGGGCTGCAGCCCTGTGCATAGATCGCGAAAAGGACACTTCTGCCAAGGAGATGCGGTATAAACGGCAAAAACAGTCACGCTAGTACACGGGTCAGTGAGGGGGCTGGAGAACCGCTATTTATTAGAACGGGTGTGAAGAATTACGTCGAAGACCTCGGCTTGGATTGTGGTGAGCAGTGCAGAGCCTGTGTCAGTGAGCTATGGAAAGGGAGACACGGACCTGCTCCGGGGACGTTTCCAGACACAGTGGAAGGAAGCAGAAACTGACGGAGAGATTGCACGGGAAGAGAACGTGCAGCGGGGTGGGAGGTTAGCCCGGGGAACAGCCCGACAGCTGCCGGCTAGACCGGCAGCTCTGCCGGCGCGGGCCGAGAGAGCGGGAGTCCGCGGAGGTCCGAGTCCACCTGTTACCACCGACGCTGTACGCCGGTCACCGGCCCGGGGAGCAGAAGGCCCGCACGCAGGCAACAGGTTTGCTCTGGGCGGAACCGAACCGCAAGGGAAGACACGAAGCTCTACAGGATGTGGAGGCCGGCTGCCAGGTGCTGTGTTTTTCTGTGCCCGGGGTATTTCTGAAAAGCCATTAGTGTTAAAATTTAGACTGCAGGACCCCAAGATCTTGCCAACCCGCATGGTGAATAATTTGTTTACACGAAGTCTCATAATACTGTGTGCGGCAGCCGTGCCTCTCTAATTATATTTAAATATATTCAGAAAGGGACCGTTTGTTTTTAGATAGCTAACCGCTCTTTGAAAATAGATGGGGGCAATAAAATATTTCAATATCTTGAAATATATGCAAAAGTTTTGCCAACCTCTTCACGAAAACGAGTGAAATGATAGCGGAGGCGAGTTCAGCTACCGCGAAAGAAACCCGTTCTGCTGGGCAGCCATCCTTCCCCGGGGTCGCTGCTGGAGGCTAGAGGGTCATGGCAGAGCCCTCCTGTGTGCTCCACTCTCATCTGCAATCCCCAGCTTGCTTCCCTTGCTAGACTTGGCGGCTGTGGGGTCCCCTGGGCACACCTGTTCTTGCTTCAGATATTTGCCGGTTGTGTGGATTCGGAAGAAGTCAAGTTTCTCAGATGGTGGCAGTAGAGATCAGCGATGGGGGGGGTGGTTGACAGCGAGGAAGCCGTGGGAGGCGGGAGTGTGGGTTTGATTACCCGGGTTGAACTTTCCCTGCTGTTTCCCCCTGAGTGCCATGCCAGGAACCGGCTCCGAAGCTCCCTCCGCTGTGGTAGAAAGGGCTGGAAAGGACCGCCAAAGAATAGGACCCGCCTAGCATCTTCTCCTACAACCCCAGGGTTCCCCAAACCTCACCACCAAACCTTTGGCTTGAATGAAAATTCACAGTTACTCAGGATTAGAGCTATTATATTTCATAACATCATTCACGTGGTCCAGGTTAGCCTTGAACTTGCTCTGCGTCCAAGGATGACCTTGTACTTAGGAATGTGTGGTCCCTGTGTGTATATCTGTACGGGTTCATTCGCCTGCACATCTGGAGGCCAGAGGCTGAGGTCAGAATGTCTTGCCCAATCGCTTCTCCACCTTATTTTACTGTAAAAATTATTTTTTTATGTGTATAAGTGTTTTTCCGACATGTTTGTCTGTGCACTACATGCATGCCTGGTACCCAGGGAGTCCAAAAGAGGACATCCCCCTGGACCCGGAGTTACAGATAGTTGTGAGCTGCTGTGTGGTGCTGGAGGGTCAAAGCTGGGTCCTCTGGAAGAGCAGCGGGGGCTCTAAACCATGCGGCGCTGTCACTTTAGTTTTAAATCTCTTACTGTTTTATCTTAGCTAGCTGGCCAGTAAATCAGGGACCCACCTGTCCTGTCCCCATGTCACACACTCGGCATTTTTTGGCGCAAACTGCAGCACTCGGTTTTTGCGGGTACTGGGATCCAAACTCAGACCATGTCTGCACACCAGTCACTCCTGGCTAAGCCGTCTCTCCAGCTCATCTGGTTTTGGAAACAGGGTCTCTTGTAGCTCAGGCTAGGCCTCAAATTCTATATGTTGCTGAGGAGGGTGGTTTGATGATCCTGATCCTCCTGCCTCTACCTCCTGAGGGCACCCGCCCAGTTTTATGTGGTGCTAGGGCTTCTTGCATACTAAGCAAGCACTGGTACCACCTGGTCAGCCTCTGTACCTAGGGACAGATTTTTAGACTAGGAAATGCTGCATGTAGGCCATATGTGATTCCTTCCCTTAGCTATCCACACTTGCAGCTGAGCACACTGTGTTTTGTATAATGGAGAAACCAAATAACCTTTGTGCATGTCAGGTAGCTCTGGAAGGAGTCGTACCTGGTGTGACAGATCCTCTCGGGGAAGCCTTCCTCCTTCTCTCCTTTCCTCAGTGGGCAGCTCTCATCTCCCAGGTTGCCTCATGGACACAAGATGACTGCTGAAGCTCCAGTCAGCACACCTACATTCCAGGCAGGGATAAGGAGAAATAAAGGCAGATAAGTCTGCACTACTGGTCTGCTTGTGTCTTTTGTGGCAGATTGTCTGCAAAAACAACTGCCAATAACCCCTGTAGGTACACGGCACTTTTCCTATCAAGAAATAGAATCTACTTTTCATTTCTTTAAGTCGGAGCTGGTTCTATGATCCGCTTTTTTGTTGTTGTTTGTTTTTGTTTCATATTTTGAGACAGGGTCTTTCTACATAGCCCTGGATGTCCTGGAACTCAGCATGCAGCCCACTTTGACCAATAGAATGTTTTGAAAGGCCCAGCAAGGGCTGCTGTTTCTGTGTCCCTTTCTTGGCATTCAGCTGTCGAATAGAGCAGCTTAGTCCTTGTCTCTGGGTGGCGGGCAGCATGGTAACAGAGGTCCGATGTTCTCTCTTGCTCCTTCAGTCACTCTTGCCAGGGCATCAGTCCTGGTGTGCAAGCCCCAGTCCCGTTTGCTCCCACATAGAATGCGAGACCCAGCCTGAGCCAATTCAGAAATGTCACAGTGGCAAGTCATTTCTGAACTGTGTAGACATATTAATGGCCATACCCGCAATGCCAGGTCCTCCAATTGTGAGGTGTATCCGGTGACCCCTTTGCTTCGTAGCCCTGCTGTAAGTCTGTCAATCACAAAGAAAGGATGAGCATTTTCTCCACATGGGCAAGAGAGGTAGCAGAGACCTCGGCTGCCAGGCACCAGGTGGCAGGTTGGGACAGAAGTCCCACTGAGACCTCAGGACCGTCTTCTTTGATGGTCACCCTGCTTTGGCATCAGTGTGCCATCCTCTGGGTTGTGCCCCAGCTCTGCTCCTGGTTTCTGTGCCCACCAGGCTCAGGCCTACCCTAAGCATATGGCATGCTTGCAACTCTGGGCACAGTGTCTGGCCACCTTGCTCCTGATCCCGGTGGGACAGGCTCTGTGTCAGCCTGGCCTTACTGCCACACCTGCCATGTCTGCTCAGCCTTCTGCAGTCAGGTGTGGCAGGAGGTGGCACAGCTTTGTGGGACTGTGAGAGATCAGATAGAGGCCCCTTGGGGGAGCGTGGTCAAAGTGGGTACCAGGGTGTCATGTGCGTGCCTGAGCAGAAATAATGTCTCTTTGGTGTGGTGGATTTGGCCTTGAGCTTTAAGAGAACTGGATAGGCTTCTTCCTGGCCCTGTGACCTTGAGTGTGTGTGGTTGCATGTTGCCTCAGTTTCCACATTTATAAAATGAGGCTTTCGGTCTCCATTTCAGAGGATTATTGTGAGATTGTGTGTAGTATGTGCTCAGTAAATGGTGGCTGTTCTCTTGCTGTTTTCTTTCATTTAGTGACTTGGTTGAGGATTGATGTTTCTCGAACCGTTAGCTGTTCTTCTTCCCCCAGAGCCACTGGAAGTTAATGGCTGCTGGGGAAAGAGAGTAGTTTTTCATCAGTGGTGTAAATATCCCCATGTTGCTCATATCCCCGTAAGTATCTCCATCGTGCTCATGTAAGCAACCCTAATTAGACTCGCTGGTTTCCACTCTTCTTCCTGTATCAACAATAAAAAGAGACATGAAGGCGGCAGCTGCATGTGGTGGTCAGTGCTAATTATCAGTGCGACAACCCAGAATCACTCGGGAGATGAGCCTTCAGGAGTCCTTCTCTTTCCATGCTGTTGGACTCAGGGGTCTGATTTAGGCTGTCAGGCTTGATGGTAAGTTCCCTTATCTGCTGAGGCCATCTCACTGTCCCAGGACCCGTCTTTATTGTGAGTAGGGCCTGTCTCTGGCAGCATCCCGGATGCTGTAACCGGAGAAAGGAAGGTGAGCTGCAGCGAGCATTCATCGCTCTTCAGGCGCTTGCTGCTTCATACTCTTCTTGATCTCTGAGCCAGATCAACCTTTTTGAAAGACCCCTTTTCCCTGAAGTAGCTTCTGTCAGGGTATCTTACCATTGCAACAGAAAAGGAACAAACAGGGGCTTGCTGGGCAGAATGAGGGATTCAGCCAGTGTGCGGGGGGGTGGGGGGTGGAGAGGATAACGGGTGAAAATGATCAAGATGTATGCATTTATGAAATCGTCAAAAGCTAGATCAAAACGATTTAAAGAATTATGACTATGAGTGTGTTGTGTGTGGGGATGTGCCCTTGAGCACAGACGCCCACAGGGGCCAGATGAGGGCATCAGATCCTCTGAAGCTGGAGTTACAGGTGCTGGTGAACTGCTTAATGTGCCAATATGGGTGTTTGGAACTGGACCACTGAGGCATCTCTCCAGCCCCTAAAGATACTTGTTAATGTGTTACCTGTCAGTCAAAAGGCAGTTTTCCATAGATGTTCACATATAAAATCGAGAGTTCTTTCCTACTGAGAATGTTACTGCCAATACTGTTATTACATTTAATGAGTTAATTTAAAGTATTATAAATATTATTATTTTAATTACTTTTAAAATTCTGGGTGTGGTGGCACATGCCCTTAATGCCAGCACTTGAGACGCAGAGGCAGGTGGATCTCTGAATTCAAAGCCAGACTCTACAGAATGAGTGTCAGGACAGCCAAGGCTACACAGAGAAACTCTATCTCTAAAAACAAAACAAAACAAAAATCATGAATTCAGAAAGAAATTATCTGATTGTATCTCCTCTCATTCTATGTCCCTCATTTTCACTGTCTGGGATGGGGTTGGAAGTTGGGAGCAGGTGTGAGGAGGCCCTTTCACTGAACAGGCCATGTGGCTACTCCATGCCTGTCTTGGAAGATGGAGACTGCTCCCTTGGGGCCAGAGGAGCCTGAGAGGAAAATCTGTGAGACTGGGGCTTTGAACAACATATTTTCAATTCACTCTGACTTGGACTTAGTCCTAGGGCCAGTAACCCCACCCCCTCGTGTGTGTGTGTGTGTGTGTGTGTGTGTGTGTTACACACAGGTGTGCACAGAGTGAAATGTCATGGTGCGCACGTGCAGGTTGACAGACAACTTGCTGGAGTTGGTTCTCTCCTTCCACCATATGGATTCAGACTTGGCGGCAAGTTCCTTTGCTCACTGAGCCATCCTGTCCTCCCTCTCCCCCGGTTGCTTTTTTAATAGCTTCTGGAGCTTCTAACATTAGAATATGAAGATGGAATGAATAGAGTTATTTTGTTTTCACTGACTGGAAAACTAGAAGCGACTCTTCTCAGACCCATTGACTCACAACAGCCTGTGAGTGAAAGAATGCTTTGAAACACATTTTTCTGAGACCTCCACAAGTTGTCTAACAAGCCCAGGGTGTGGTGACTTCTGTCGCAGGTCACTTTGGAATGCACCTTTGTCCTTCCTAAATTGTGTAGCTTGGCAGATGGAGTCCGTGGAAATCTTTGGCCTTTGGTGGATCTGGAGATATTCCTTCATGCCCTGCTCCTCTGTGGCTTCTCTCTCCTTGGCAGATTTCAGCAGCAAAGGTCTGAACCCTAATATCGTGTTTGCTTTGTGGTGTGCTTCAGTGGTGATGCCTTCTCTTAGTTTATGTCTTAGTCACTGTTCTGTTGCTGTGAAGAGACACCACGACCACAGCAGCTCTTATGAAGGAAGGCATTTCCTCGGGGCTTGCTTACAGTTCCAGAGGTTTAACCCATCACTATCATGGCAGGAAGCATGGCAGCATGTAGGCAGACATGGTATTAGGAAAGCATCTGAGAGTTCTACCTCCAGATCCGCAGACAGCAGGAAGAGAGATCCACTGGGCCTGGCTTAGGCCTCGGAAACCTTAAAGGCCACCCCCGGTGGCATAGTTCCTTCAGGAAGGCCATACTTCCTCATCCTCATAAATAGTGCCACTCTCTGATGACCAACTCAAATATATAAACCTATGGGGACATTCTTATTCAATCCATCACAGTTTACATTTCTAGCAGAGGTTCTACTGCACATGGTCTATGTGGAGAGTGAGAACGAGTTGGAGAAGGAACTCCCTGTGTGGCTTGGGCTGTGTGCAGGAACCAAAACCCTCTGCAGAACCCCGAAGGCTTCAGGTTTCTCATTAGCTTGTGGTGCCCATGGGCTGTAGCTCCCTGGGGCCAGCTCATTATTTTGCACCTCTGGAGCACTGTAGAGGGAGCATGCGGTGATGTGGTAAGGCTCAGCACAAGCCCAGGGGTGGAACTGTTAGCGCAGCTCACAGGGAACCACCTCCTAGAAGGGTAGATAGGATGGATGTGGCCACAGGACTGGACCAGTCCCTTAGTTATGAGAATTCAGGCTGATAGCCAATCAGCACTGTCCTTATCAACATAATAGGGGTAAAAATAGCACCACAGTTACCTTGTGGTAAGACTAGGCATGGCTATGCAAGTTCTTCCTGTTAGCAGTTATGTGATGCTTGCCCCTTTCTCCTAAGCTAACCACAGCTACTTTACTGCCCCGTGGTTCTGAGGGGGGATGCATGGTGACCCCCGCCAGGTTGTATTCCTGAAGACTGCTTTCTCTCTTCCACTGCACTGTCCTTCCCAGAGCACCTCCCACACCATCCCCTCCCATTCATCCCCCTGCTTCCCTGCCTCTTTGCCCTGTCTGCAGAGGGACTGCACAGGCCAGAGCCTCAGTGCACCCTCTACTGCTGCTGGCAGCCTGTGCTTCCTTTGAAAACTCACTGCTGCCCGCTGCGTGCTCTTACAAGTGCTGATGTGAACGCTTCTCTGCCAGGAGCGGTGACATTCGCACACTGCCAGCACTTAGATTAATGCTGACATTTTTGGTGTTGCTCGAAATACAGATAAGCTGAAGTGTGGTTCTGCTAATGTCAGCATTCAGGGCCTAAACTTTGCAAGCTGGCTGCCAGGGAAAAGCATCCTTTCTTCTTCAGATAGTAAGATCATAATTTTTTCCTTAGCTGGCAGGACATGCCCAGCTAACGTGTGAGTATAGCAACTAACCCTCATTGGGGTTTCATGATATATTGGCTATTCTCCTAGATAATTGTCTTACTTACCATTCTATTGCTGTTAAGAGACACCATGTCCAAGGCGACTCTTATGAAAGAAAGCATTTAATTGGAGCTTGCTTACAGTTTCAGCGAAGAAGTCCATTATCATCATGGAGAGAGTCAGACAGGCATGGCGCTGGAGCAGTGGCTGAGAGCTTTGAATCCTCATTTATAGGGAGAGAGAGGGAGAAGGAGAGACAGAGAGAGAGAGAGAGAGAGAGAGAGAGAGAGAGAGAGAGAGAGAGAGAGAGAGAGGAGAGAGAGAGAGAGAGACTGGGCCTGGTAAGTGCCCACCTCCTTTAAAACCTCAAAGCCCACCCCCAGCGACACACTTTCTTCAACAAGGCCACAGCTCCTCCAGCAAGGTCACGCCTCCTAATTCTTCTCAAACCGTTCAACTAACTGAGGACTAGT
>JAQHUG010000217.1:176493-188466 GCA_028555095.1 Dicrostonyx torquatus
AAAAAAATTTAAAAAAAGAAAATTCTGATTGGTGCTTTGGTTGGTGTCTAGTTACTGTTCATTTGTTGTGAAGAGACACCATGACCAAAGCAACGTATAAAAGAAAACATTGAATTGGGGATTTTCTTACACTTTCAGGGGGTTACTCCACTATCGTCATGGTGGGGAGCATGGCTACAGTCAGGCAGGTGGGCATGGCATTGGAGAAGTAGCTGAGAGCTACATTCTGATATTCAGGCAGCAGGCAGAGAGAGACACTGAGCCTGGGAGGGCTTTGAAAACTTGAGAGCCAACCCCAGTGCCAACCCTTCTCCAAAGAGACCACACCCCCTAATCATTCTGGAACAGTTCTGCTGAGGACTGAGAGTTCAAACATGTGCGCCTATGGGGCACTCTCCTTCAAACCACCCCTGCTTGCGTCTCATTACACTTGTCCACCAGCTAGATGAGAACCGACATTTTTGTCGTGTAGAATTTCCTACCTCAGAGCAGATGCTCAGCCCCCTGTGTCCCAGGCTCCTTTCCTGTTACTGGGAATTTTGACGAGTTTCTTATTCAGGTTTAGGCATTTCTAACCACCTGGTCCTACACAAGTCACGTCGCTTCTTATTGATGTCTGCTGGTGGAATTTGCTCTTGCCTTGTATCTTTTGACATATAAAAGCTTTTGCCTCAAAAGATTCACACTATCTTCTTTTTGCTTTGACAGTTGTTTGGGGGAGTTAGTCACACTGACTCTCCAGGTCTCTGCAGGTGTGAGCCCATGTCATCTACAGATAGACATAAGCTGATGCCCTCTTGTGCTCTTCTCTAAGCCAGGCTCTATATGCTTTCTCTAATCTATATGTGTTGGCTACTACCTGCGACACAGCTCTGAGCAACTGACTGGAGGGCTGACTGTTCCTTATTGTCCTAGAAATGCCAGTAACAAGGAGCAAGCCCTGCCATGGTCACATGCAACAGCCTAAATGGTTTATTCTTGTTTGCTCAGTGAATGAATAAATATTTACTCCTCGCATTTTGGACTGATAACCTAAAATCTTCTTTTTGAATCAGCAGATCTCTTCATTGCACAGTGCTCTGTGATGTTAGGTTGCAGGGCCTGTTCCAGCCTGTATACTAGAGCACCAGATCCGCCACAACTTCTTCAGCGTGGATCATTGCACTTTAAAATAATTTTCCTTAACTGAATGGATAAATTGGCACAATTACTCATAGATTTTATAGCAGTGTGGGGAGTCCTTCTGTATTTGTATTGCTTTCATTGGTTAAATAAAGAAACTGCCTTGGCCTAATTGATAGGGCAAAACTCAACCCAAATATATATATATATATTTGCATATATAAATATATATATATATATGCACACACCCCCAAAACATGTGTGCTAGAATGGTAATAAAAGCTTTATTCATAGTAGCTGAAGAACAAAATTTGGGATCCAATGGGATATATTCCAACAACAAAGCCCTTGCTCTGCGTACAGCCATTACACTGAATGGTCAGGATCTACTTGTCACCGTATAGCTGACTCTCACAAGCACGAGGAAAAGAAACCCCAAACACTACTTAGTCTAGTGGTTGGCGGTAGCAGGGACAGGGTTGGAGGGCAGGGAATGACATCACCCTTTAGAACAAAGTAAGAAGAGGTCATTGACTAACCTACAGGAAGACAGCAGGCTGGGCGGTGATCTTACCTGCCGCCTAGGTTAATGGGCTGCAAGGAGGGGAGTGAGAAGAGCGGCTCCATTTCTGTTCAGTTTCCTGATGCAATCAATTTGTGCCATGTATGGACTGGCTAGTTCTAGGAAGATAATGTGAGCCTCTCCTTTTCCGGGTCTGTATCTATGCCAGGCAAATCAAAGCCATATAAATGAGGGTAGTCCTGGTTGATCAAAGTTTAGCCTAAGTCAGTGAGTCTCAGGTGTGGGGGGTGGCTGAGACTCTGTGGAGTCAGGTGACCGTGGTCCCAGCTAGCAGCTGGAGATTTCTGAGCCAAGCTTCTAAGAGTCTGTAACGGGGACCATTTTCAGGTCTTGGATAACTGGCCCCCCTCCCCCCGCCCCGCGCTCACTATATGTGTTCATTAGCCAGTGAGTGACCCCCCCCTCCCCCCGCCCCGCGCTCACTATATGTGTTCATTAGCCAGTGAGTGACCCCGTTAGTCAAAGTCAGTGCTGTGGGAGAGTGACTGGGAAGAGGCACAAGGGGACCAAGGGGGCAGGCCATGCTCCGAAAGGGACCAGACTGTGGATGTCCTGACTCTTCTTTCATATGATTTCTGAATGTACCTGTGTGTAGATTGCACTGCAACAAACCTTACCGCTGTGCGTGTGCTTGTCAGCGACACGTGTGAACACAGATGTGTGTTTCCACAGTGGCAGTTGGGGTAGCTGTGACTGAGGTAGACATAGTAACTCTTAGGTCACATGTCACAAGTCACACACTGGATATGTCTCCATATGTATATATGTAGATTACAGAACTGTGAAGGCCTAAGAGGCCACAGCAGAGTTCAGGAGGGCTCAGAGGCCCGAGAGGCAGGAAGGTGGACAGATGAGAGGAAATGGTCTCTGTCAAAGCCTCTGGAGAGGCTGCTGCTGTGGGTCAGGCCACTGTGGGTCACAGGTCTGAGAGCAAAGCAGTGGAGTGGAGCTCAGCTGTAGAAGTGAAAGTGCGGACCTTTGTGCTGAGACAGGCAGATAAGTAGACAACCTCAAGGCTAGATGGGTGAACAAGAGGACAGGCCGATGTCAGTTGGTCACATCAACAGTGGGGATCAAAGATGGGAGTTCTCTGCCTGTCGGTCCTTGACACTGAGTGGTCAGATGACAGGTCAGTGGGGATTGTCACTGTCATAGTGCTAGGTATCCACCTCTCTATGGTACCTGATGTGTCTGGCAGGTTCTTAGGCATGGGTTTTCTGATACAATCTTAATACATCTACAGGCTCCTACAGTCTCAACTCACCCCAGTAAATCTGTGGTGTGTTCCCAGGCTGTGTTATCAGCCTCACAGTATCATTCACATGTCCACCCTGGTGTAGAGTCACCATCCAGACTCAAAATGGCGCTGAAAGCTGCTTGCAAAATGAAGTCTTCCAGGGCAACACAAAACCTGAAAAACCTGTGCTTTATACAATGTGGAGTAGCTTAGAGAGGGCACAGCCTGACTCCAGTGTGTGTGTGCACGCACACGTACGTGTGTATTGAGAAAGCCTCACTGAGTAGTACTGGCTGCCTGGTACATACTCACTTTGCAGATTGGCTAGCCTTTAACTTGTAGAAATCTTCCTGCCTCAGCATCTCAAGTGTTGGGATTACAGGCATAAATCATCATGCCCAATTTAAAAGTACAAGTTTATTTTTGTCATTTATTTGTTTTGTTTCCCAGTTCAGGGTTTCTCTGCTTAGCCCTGGCTATCCTGGAACTCTCTCTGTAGACCAGGCCGGCCTCAAACTCACTGAGATCTGTAAAAGTACAAGTTTCCCACACAGTATCACATGTTTGAGAATGAGGAGGTCTTACAGCTGGCAGTTTTGCTTCAGGAGGGAGAGCAATTTCAGACTTGCCAGGTCTGGTCCTTGCTCTAGGCATGGACGACTCCTCCAAGGCTGCTGCATGGGCACACACCTCAGCTCCACCCAGCAAGGCACGGCGGGAGTGGGACCCTGCACCCCATACTCCTGTACCACTGGCCTGTGACCGGCCTCCTAATCTCAGACCCAAGGTCTGAGCACCAGGCTTATGCTGAGGAGAGCGAGTGCTGAGGGGCACAGTGGCTGCTTCACAGGCCCCAGAGAAGGCAAAACATGACCTACTTGCGGAAGAGGAAAGGGACACTTCTCAGCATGGGACTTTAGTCTTCAGAACATGGTGGACGGGGTAAGTGTTTCCTTGAAGGGCTTGGGAGGCCTCAAAGACAAAAGTGGGTGTTCAGATGTGTGTTAGGCTCCCTGCTGTCCATATTACTGTTGTTTTAAGACAAGGTTTGAGATCATCCCCCTGCCTCAGCATCCTGTGTGCAGGGATTACAGGAATGAGCCTAGCAAAGCTTGCTTATGTTTACAAATGCCTGAATCCATTGTGTCTGTATTGTGTGTGTGCGTGCGTGTGTGTGCGTGCGTGTGTGTGCGTGCGTGCATGTGCGTGCATGCGTGCATGTGTGCGTGTGCGTGTGTGTGCGTGCGTGTGTGTGCGTGTGTGTGTGTGAGTGAAAGAGACAGAGAGAGACAAAGAACAACCCAGGTGTCATTCCTCAGTTGTTGTCCACTTAAAAAAATAAAAAGAAAGAAAAAGAAAACAAAGTCTTGCCCTGGACTCTCAGTCCCATCCATAAGATCTTGAAATATTTTTTATTGTGGTGTATGTGTGATGTCAAATGACAACACTATGGAGTCAGTTCTCTCATTCCACTTTTATGTGGGTCCCGAGAAACAGACTCCGACAACCAGGCGCGTGCTGCGAGTGCTTTTACCCAGTGGGATGTCTTGCTGGTCCTGCTTTTTATTTTTGAGACAGATTTCTCACTAGCCTGGAGTTCTCCAAAATGGCCTAGGCAGGCTGGTCAGCAAGCCTCAGGGATCTGCTTCCCCAGTCCTGGGATCGCAAGTGCACACTACACATCTAGCCTTCCCCATGGATTCTGGGATCGCAAGTGCACACTACACATCTAGCCTTCCCCGTGGATTCTGGGATCGCAAGTGCACACTACACATCTAGCCTTCCCAGTGGATTCTGGGATCGCAAGTGCACACTACACATCTAGCCTTCCCCATGGATTCTGGGGCTTGAACTCAGGTCCCCAAGTTTGAGAGGCACGCGTTCTGCTAACTGAGCTACTCCACCCCCAGCCCTCCTGGCTCCATTTTTAACCTCTGTCCTTGCTTCATTTCTGTGTTTCCCATCCTTTCTGTTATGTTGCTGCATCTGGTATCTGCTTTAGGTTGGCTTTCCACAATCTGCAGAACCTTTGTTAACTCTGTGAGCTCTTCTCACACAGTCCATGGCTTGAAATCGTCATGGTGGAAGCGATTATCTCAAAAATATAAGAAACACTACAAATCAGACCTTCAGATTTTTCTCCCAGGGATCTAGTCTCCCAGCATAGTAGTGTTCATATCTGTTCTTGGAAAAGTGGAATCTAGCTAAATGTGATTATTTTAAAAAAATATTATTGTTATTATTATTAATTTGCTTTTTTTTTATACAAGGTTTCTTGCACAGCCCTTGCGTCCTGGATCTCACTCTGTAAACCAGGCTGGCCTTGAACTCAGAAATCCACTTCCTTCTGCCTCCCAAGTGTTGTAATTGAAGGTATGCACCAACGCCATCCGGCTTTTTAAAAGGATATTATAAATTATCTACTTCCTTAAATGTCATACATTGTTTAAAGTCTTTCCTTTATTCTTTTCAAAATTTAAATGCGAATTATTTTAAACTGATGCATTAGACGTAAACACGTAAACGTGTTAGCGGTGTTCTGTGTTAGTCACTTTAGCGCACCTACACCGTTTAAACCAGGTTCGGCAATCTGTCTCTCCAAACACATCCCTTTGGGATAAGCAATATTTTATTACCTACAGTCACCCTGTTATTTAATACTCACCTGAACCTCTAACTTCTGTGCAGCGGCTCTGCAGGACTCACTGGTCAACCTCACCCCAAATCTTCCTTCCTGCTGTTCCCCAGCCTCCAGTGACTATCGTTCTCCTCCCAATTCTTCAGAGATCAATGTTTTTTTTTTATAACGTACAAATGATTGAGACCATGTGGTATTTGTCTTTCAGTGTCTGCCTTTAATATTTCTAGTTCCATCAAAGGTTGTCTCAAATGTCAGGATTCTATTCCGTGGATTCCGACCGAATAGTGTTCTGTTGTGTGTGTATGACATTTCACTACCCGTTTCTCAGTTGATGGACACTTGAGTTGTCACCTCCCTTTTCTTTCTTTTTCTGCTTTTTCATTTTATCTTTCCCTTTGTCTCTGTTTCTCTCTGTGTCTCTCTGTCTGTCTCTTTACCTCTCTGTCACTGACTCTCTCTTTCTCTCTCTGCCCCATTGGCCTCAAAGTATGTAACCAAGGATGACCATGTGCTTCTGATCCTCCTGCCTCCACCCACTGAGAGCTGGGCTGCAGCCATGCGCCCCCTCCCCTACCTTTTAGCAGTGCTGGATCAAACCAAAAACTTTATGCATGCTAGGCAAGCTCTCTACCAACGGGGCTACCTCCCCAGTCCATTTGTGTCCATTTTATAGCAATGGTGAACAGTGCGGGAAAGGACGGGTGCCGATGTAATTTCATTTACATACACACCCAGTGGTGGGGGTTCTAGTTCACAGGGTAGGTCTGTGGATTTTTGTTTGTTTGTTTTTGTTTTGTTTTCGACAGAGTCTCACTATGTATCCCTGGCTGGCCTGGAACTTGCTATGTAGACCAGGGTGGCCTCAGGCCCACATAGCTCCTCGTGCCTCTGCCTCCTGAGTTGTAAGGCTAAAAGTGCTCATCATTACCCCAGCTGTCAGTTCTGTTTAGAATTTTGGAAAGAATCTGCATACTGTCGTTCACAGTGGCTATCCTAATTCACAGTCCCACTAAAATGCAAAGCTCCCCCTTTCTCCAATTCTCTCCTGCGCTTGCTGTTGTAGTTACTTATATAACAGCGGCTTTATTGGTGAGTGGAAGAGTCTTACTGTGGCTTTGATCTCCAGCTTCCTGGTTATCAGACACACTGGACACGTTCATGCCCATACTACATATTTGTCGGGATGTCTCCCACTGCAAGCTCATTCTACCAGAAGTATCTCTGTCTTGGGTCTAATAGTGTTTCAAGGGTAGTAAACTGTTGAGATTGGTTTTTCTTGCTTTAATGCTCCACCCCAGATGTGCCTTCTGAGCAGCTTGGTTCTGGATGCGGTGGAAACTGTTCGCGGCTCTGTTTATCGCATGTTAAATTGTACTCTGGAAGAGCTACAATTCTGGTGAATCTAGCAGGATTAGAAGCAAGTTGGTATCCAAAGCAGTGTCTGATGGTTGCTAAGGGGCCATTCAATGCAAATTAGAAGCAATAATAGCTAGGTCTAAAAGGGCAAAGAATTAGGACTGGAGATGGAAATGAGTCCCAACAGGGGCCAAGGGTTTTGTGCAGTCAAATGGAGATGCACTTGCTGCTTCTAGCATGGGGGTGGGGTGACAGAGAACCAAGGAGGGCTAGGAACAAACAGGAACAAGAATATGTGAATAGGAGCTAAGGCCACTATGCCATTAGAGAGACTGGAGCGTGCTACAAATAAGTAGTAGAAAAGAAGTTTGTTATTCGGAGTCAGTCACCCAACAATTTTGAACTTGGGTGGTGTGGGAAAGAAGAGAGCGAGGTTTCTGGCAATAAAACAGCATCCCTGAGTCCCAAGCAACAAGACTGAAGGCAGCTGGAAAGGGCCGAGACCTGCAGGTTCCCAAAGGCTTTGAAGCGAGCGGATGGAAGGCACGGCTCATTGGCCACAGGAAGAGCACGCTACAAACGTGCTAATAAACACCGCACTCTGCATTAGCCATTTAATCTCACAGCAGAGGAAGACACCCAGCGTGGTTCCCCAAGGCGCCCAGAGAATAGGAGTGATCTGAATTTCTGCACCCAGCTGCTGAGATCAGACAGGAAAGATTTGTGTTGATGAGGAGGGGCGAGGTGCCAACGAAGAAAGGATGGGCAGATTGGTGAGGAACAAATGGCTGTGTGTGCAGGAGACAGCAGGCAAGGGAGGTCTGCAGAAAGGCAGCCTTGAGCGAGAGGGAGACAACCCCT
This sequence comes from Dicrostonyx torquatus, assembly GCA_028555095.1. Classification (NCBI taxonomy): domain Eukaryota; kingdom Metazoa; phylum Chordata; class Mammalia; order Rodentia; family Cricetidae; genus Dicrostonyx; species Dicrostonyx torquatus. Next base: position 184,294 of record JAQHUG010000217.1, read on the forward strand.
CCCCCTGGAAACCCACATACTCAGTCACCTAGGAGTCTTGCTGCTGTTAGAGACAGCCACAGTACTGGGATCACAGAGGTGGAGGCAGCTAGTAAAATGTCCAGCCAAGGCTTCCTCGGTTCTTTCCTGGGTAGTTCTTCCAGAGGGAACCCATGCCAACTCAGGACAGTTTTCCCAGAGGACAATTCTGAACTGTGTGTCACGTGCATGGCCCTGTAAGCTAAGAGATGGATCCGCCTGAGATGCAGCGACCCCGAGACAGTCCAGAGCAAAGCCCAGCAGGCACAGAGCTAGAATTATTTGAGAAAATGGGAGTTTAGATAAGTAAGAGTGAACAAGGAAAATGTGGCTGGATGGGCACTATGGTTTGGGGATAGCAAGAGTGTGTCCATGAGGCTCATATGTTAAAAGCTCCACCCCAATATGGTAATGATACCTTTAAGAGGCGGGGCCTATTGGGAGTTGAGTAGGTCACTGGGGCCCTGGCTTTAGCAAGGTGTAGCTATATGGGCCCTGGCTAATCCTCTTAAGGATGGACATGATGGCTGAACTGTCCCGTTTCTCCCTGACTTCCTGTCTCACCACGTGATTTCTCCCTCTTCCACATACTTCTTCCACAATGCCATCTACCACAGGGACACCACAGGAGACGCTACATACTGACACCATGCCCTTGATCTCTAAAACTGAACTAAATGATCCTCTTTTCTGTATATATTACCCAGCTTCAGATATTTTGTTTTAACAGCAGAAAATGAATAACTACAATGACAAGCCCTGGTTCTTCTTGGGAGTTCCATCTGTCCTTCTCTGAGGGCTGCTGTGGCTGAGAAGCAGCGCCCGATGCTGAGCTCTTCACTGATTGGTAAGTGTATTTGTAAGCTGCGGATTGTGTCACTGTAGACTAGCTAACCAAACATTCCCAGGACTAGCCTTTGTTATATCCAGGGAACTCTTGGTTGCCACAGGATAGAGCCCTGATTTCTACAGGAGGCTTTGGAGCTATTCAATCAAGCAGCAGGGAAGACAAACTGTGATTTTTAAGCAATGAGCACAGCATCCTAGAGACAGAGGTGGGTGACCCCTTCCCAGAAGACCCATATCTTCTGTAATCAATGTTTTCCTTTTATAAGTTTATTGAGATAAAAATTTTTATATACATCACAGTATTTACCTATATGAAGCATACGGCTTGGTGGATTTAAATGTATCCTTAGAGTTGTAGGTATATTACATGGCCTGGTTTTGGAAGAGCCCATCACTTCAAGATCAGTTTTCTGGCATTTTTTGCGTGCACATGCTGTATCCACATCCTGCATCCACCCGTATCAGGCCTGGGTGAGCATGGATGTGCTATCTCTGAGGAGATGGGACATGCTTTTCAGGCACAGCTGTGCTGCATCTGGAGTGGCGTGAAACAACCAAGTCACTATTTATGCATAAGATAAAGTTTAGTCTGAAAATTAAAGGATTGACCATCTGAGTGTGATAAATGACTCCCTGCTCAGTTTCCCAGGTCTCCCTGCGGGTGGCGAAGATCTGCTCAGTCATTGGCTGACTTGAGGGTCCCTGTGCTCACTTTTGCTTATCCCTTTATTCTCCTCTGAAGTTCTGTGTGGTTGGTTTAACTTTGCCCCTGGGTACTCCTCAGAGTATTGGCTGCTCTTCCAGAGTATGAGGAAGTGGCTGCAATGTTTGAGTTTCCCAGATGGCTTTCATCTGGCTTGTTTTCTGCAGTGTTAGGCAGTTGAGTGTGACATTTCTTCCCCTTTCTCCCAGCCCTCTGCTCCGGCATTCTTCCCTCCTCTTCTGTGTGGCTGAGTTCTCCCTTTCTTCTAGAACATTAACAATAGCCGCCGCTTGCTGCAATTTACAAAACTCTTCTCTTTGATTTAACTCCCGCTTCACATATTGCTTATTATCTCGGATTCCCTTTCAATACAGTCTGTGGTTAGAATTGCCTATGGGCTGTCCCATTGCTGCTCCACTGATTTCCTCAGGAACACACCTAGGCAGAGCTTTGCACCAGAATAGCCCAGAGTTTAGCTGCTAAGGTCCTTGTGGCCAATCCAATAGTTAATTCTCAGACTCCCTTGGCTTATCAGTTGCCTGTCATATTTTGAGTTGGCTTCCTTCTTGTCCCTCAGGTTCTTTGTGGCTGTGCTGGTTACTGCTCATTAATGCAGCCAAGGCCTGGTAGGGACTTGCCCCCCTTGGGGTGGGGAGGCCTTGGTTCTTTAGCTTCCTCCTCTGCCTGGGACTCTCTTAGGTCAGTTCATGCAGACAGGCCGTTTCTTGAGAGACATTCCATGATGACTTTCATGTTTGTATCTCCAGATGTGGAGATACAAAAGTAAAGCATCTTTTCTCTCTGGAACATGACGCCTGGGTATTATAATGTGAGGAAGGAAAGATTTATTTTGGCTCCTGGCTTTGAAGGTTTCTGTCATTATGTGGGGAGGGCATGGTAGAGCAGATTACACACCTGGAGTGGCCAAGAAGTCACTGGTGAGATTTCTTCCTTCTCCTGTTTATTGAATTCAGACCCCCAGCATGTAGACTGTGCAGCCCGTACTCATGGCCTGTCTTCCCTCTGTTGGTTTGAATGTGGACTATCCCTACACGCTCTGCCGTCAAGCTCTTTGCCAGGGAGATTTTGGGGTCTGGCTAGTGGGAAGGATCATGGAGGTGAGGTTGAGAATTACAGCCAAACCTTACTTCAGGTCCTACCCTCTTGCATTTTGGTCCATTAGACTGTGAACAAAATGCTAAGCTCTGTCTGCTGTTGACTGAGTCCCTGCAGCCACCATACTTCCCACCATGATGGACTATACCCTTAGAAACTGTGCCCTTAAATATCTCTCTGTTCTCTTTTTTAGGGTTATTTGTTTTATTGTATGTATTTTCCATGCATATGTGTATATATGTGAACCACGCACGTGCCTGGTGCTTTTGATGGTCAGGGGAAGGCGTTGGATCCCCCTGCAACTGGAGTGGTTGTGAACTGCCATATAGGTGCTGGGAATCACACCTGGGTCCTCTGCAAGAGCAGCAAGAGTTCTTGACCATAGAGCCATCTCTTGAGCCCCAAACTTCTTCTCTCTTAAGTTCTCTCACATATTCCGACAGCAAAGAGAAAAGCAGCTAACATGAGATGTGCCCTGTTAAACTCCTAAACCCTTCTCGTCTCAGTCAAGTTGACAAAGTTAGCCTTCACACCAGCCCTGCTCAAGCCCGAGACAGGAGTACAGAGGGCTGTTTGTGGAGAGGCATAAGGCCATCTCTCTTGGGCTGCTGTGCTTCCTCCACATTCCCTTATCCAGTCTCGTGACTTTTTTTTTTTTAAATAAGGTTAACTATTTCTTTCTGCCCCTTAAAAAAATAAAACAAATGGGCTGGAGAGATGGCTCAGTGGTTAAGAGCATTGACTGTTCTTCCAGAGGACCTGAGTTCAATTCCCAGCGACCACATGGTGGCTCACAACCATTTGTAATGAGATCTGGCACCCTCTTCTGGCCTGCAGGCATACATGGAGGCAGAATGTTGTATACATAATAAATAAATAAAATCTTTAAAAAAAAAAAAACAAACAAACATGGCTTCTGCTTCTGGTGTTACATCTAAAAACTTGCCACTCCAGCTCGGGTTGCCTAGATTGTCTCCTGTATCTTCCACAAGCCTCGTGGTTTTATGGTTTGCATCTCTGCTCATGACCTGTGGTGAAGCCACTTTTTAGGAGGAGCCCAAGGCAGTCTGTGTCCATTTCCTTTTATTCCTATCCGCATCTGATTGGCCCAGTGCTGCTTGTTGGGAAGGCCTTTCCGTCTCTGCTTCACTGTCCCAGCTCCTTTGTCAGAGACCAGGTGGTTGTTTTGTAAGGGTCTATTTCTGGGCTTTCTATTGTTCCAGGTCACGGCTTTAAATCACTTAGGTGCTGATGATTCTCAATTTATACATGGAGCCTGGACTTCTCCCTGGAGAGGAACATGCCTACTGCCTGTATGATGTCTCCTCTCGGATGCCTAGTAGACAGGAAACAGCACAAACTAACGCAGCTCCATCACCTGCTTCCGGTCTCCTGCGCCTCACGTAGTGACAACTCTGTCTTTCATGCTGCTCAGGCCCCAAATCACAATCTCCATCATCTCTCAAGTCCTTATCAAATCTGGCAGG
>JAQHUG010000217.1:189879-212362 GCA_028555095.1 Dicrostonyx torquatus
AGCTCTTGTAGACCAGGCTGGTCTCGAACTCACAAAGATCTGCCTGCCTCTGCCTCCTGAGTGCTGGGATTAGAGGCATGCGCTGCTTTATCCCTCCTCCTGCTTTGCTCCGCCCCACTTTTTCCCTATTAGCATATAAATTACTTGAGGGAAAGTTCCACCAGGTAGTGTTCATGGCATTACATCCCCAGTGCCTCCAGTGGTGCCTGCCCCCAGTCCGTCCCCCAAGAGATTGTTGAGTGAATTTTGGGGCCAAGGGCAGACCCACTGCCTGGCACTCTCTGGCTTAGCACTGGCACTTCCAGCACTCACTCTGGGCAGAGGACCAAGAGCCTCTGAGTGGTTCAGGAAGATCAGAGGAACTGTCTCTGGTGGGGCAGCCCCAGGCCTTCCCTTTCTTATGGTTGAGATGGTAGTGGTTCCTGGGACTGCTGGGTGGTTGACTAAGCTGGGATGTGGGGCAGAGGAGCTGCTGGAGGCTGAATCCAGGGTGACTGGAAGAGGCAGAGCGGGGCAACTCTTCTGAGTTCCTTGACAGTGGAAAGGTGTGGAGAGGAGGCTGTAGGCATGTGGAGAAACCTGTCTTCCCCGGGGTCTGCAGCATTTGGATGGCCCCCTTTCTAGGGGACAGCACAGCCGTCAGGTAGCCCATGAGGCACCACAAAAAGGAAGCCACATTTCTGGATCCTTCCTGCTCATCCTCTGGCAGCCCCTTCCACCTTCGTGCTAAGAGTGGGGGGAAAGGGGGATTGGGTGCACCATGTAGAGTCTTTCCTATGCCCCCCACCCCCGGTGAGTTTGACCAGAGTTAGACAAAGGGTCAGACATGAGGCTTAGATCTGAAGTGGGCAGCTGAGGGCAATGCCTGAGTTTTCTCAGAATACCCGAGGGAGCGAAAGAGATGTCCCCTGAGCACACTGGGAAAGGTGGGAGAGGGAAGCCAGCGGAGGCAGAAAACAGTCATGGGTCATGTTAATCTGTGGGAAAATAAAGTGTTCTGAGGGGAGCGGCTGCAGGTCCAGCTCCACACAGAATGGCAGACACCTTTGCTTTTCCAGACAGCTGTACAGGGATAAAAAGCAGAGGAGGACTTCTGAGAATGGCTTTTATATTATTCCAAGAGTCTTCAAAATAGAATTTGACACACCAAGGCATGAGCCCCCATCTCATCTCCTTGCCATTGGTTTCCTCAGGGACCCACAGGCAGAGAAACGGCAATTGTCTTGTCTTCGCATCTCACCAAAGTGCCATTGTGCTTTGTTATAGAATCATAGAGGTCTAGAAATAAATGACAGGAGTTGGTCTAATTCTTCATTATGTGTAAGACAAGGCAGGGTCAGGTGGATCAGGGTCAGGTCATCAGGATCACATGAGCTGGGGGGGTCCTTGTAGACAGAATAATGTCCCCCAACAGTATTTACATCCTTATCCAGGAAGTATGTGAATGTGTCCCTCAGAGGACAAAAGACTCTCGAGGCCAGAGCTCTTCCTGGAGTGGCAGAGTGAGGGGGAGGCAGGGTGGTCAAAGGGAGGTCTGACAACAGAAACAGAGGTCAGGAATCAAGCTCAAGCAGCTTCAGGAAGGGGAACCCAGGGGACTTAAGAAAACCTCAGCAGCCGATGATGTTTGGCCTAGCATAGTCTCCTCCAGGGGTGGTGGGGGGAGCATTCATGGATCAGTGCTCTCATAGGCAAGCTTCCTCACTGAGCCCACACAGAGCCAGGCCCCCTGCCGACCAGGGCACACGACTGTGGGTTTAAGATTGTCCACAGCCTGTGTGTTCATTGCCGATCTTGTTTTCCCTTCCGCTCCTGTGGCTGAGTGACTGAAATCACTCAGAGCATTTGTCCTTCCCTGTCATCACGATGGGATTTAGAATCTCCCAGGAGACTCACCTCTGGACACACCTTTGAGAGAGTTCATTGAGTGGTCTAACCGAGGACTAGAAGGAAAAGGGAGAAAGCGAAACAGCAGAATTCTCCAGCCGAGCCAAGGCGAGGACAAGCGTCCCTGCCAAGGGCAGGTGAAATGTCTGACAGTAAAGATTCTGTAGTTCTCCCGGCTTCCCAGGACTGACTCTATTGTAGAGCTACTTCAGTGTGCCGAACCCCATTGACTGCTGTAAAGCCAGCACGGATTCCTAAATGAGACGTCATAAAAGCTACAAACCCGATACACTTCAGATTAGCGGCTTACACTTCATTTGATGAACGTTGATGTACTGAAATTAATCGCCACGCATGGAGTGGACAAAGCTCTCCTACCATCCTCATTCTGAGCCAAGTCTCTTGACATACCGCTTGCACTGCCTGGATTCTGGCATGCTGGCACCTCAGCAACAACTCAAGGATTGAAATGGACTTAGACGAGTCTTGACAACACGGCAAGCGACACCAGCTTTTCTAGAATAAATGAACTGGGACAGCCGCTGTCTGCATTAGCAGCATCCATCATGCCTGGTCACGATCGGTCAACCTGCTCAGCTTCCTGGCATTTGTACCTGTATCTGTTGGGGGCTCGGGGCTGTTCTGCGGTCTGTTTCCTCATAACAACAGAGTCAGAGAAAGACTGAAAAGTAACAGTGTTTTAGCAGCCAAGGAGAAAAGGCACAGAGCTGCTGGGGAAGTCACAGAGGCACAATGCCATGAGTAATGCTCATGACGGTGACCCTGAGTGAAGGGGAATGGCTGGGTGATGCCAACAATCTCATGCTTAGGAAAGCAAGACGGTCCCATGTGGATCCTTGGGATACACAAGGCAGTTACCTCCATGCTTCTGTCTGTAGCTATTTCTTCATGACAGGGAGAAGGATGTGTGTGCACGCGCGCACACGTGTGTGGTGTAGGAGAGGACACGGAGTTCTATGACATTCAGAATAACTGGTCTCAGATGATTAGTGGTGCCCCTCCCCACCCCAGCACTTAAGGCTGCTGCTAATTGCCTCTGTCTCAGGATTCTGCAATGACATACCAGACCCACAGAGCTTTCATCTTCATACCTCTTCATGCCTCTTGTGACAGATAATTATGGTTGAGTGTGAGCATCAACAGGAAAGCAGACCTCTTATCTCTGCGTTGGGTACTTAAATGAGCATTTTAAGGCAAATTATTAATAACTGTGCTTGAGAAAATGATCTCAGCTAAAGCTTTTGAGACACTGAATTGTGTTATATCTGACAGAAAGAAAAGGCCTTTTCAGTGATAAAATGGAGGAGGGTTATAAAGTGATTTAACTTATCTAACAAATATTTATCACATACCCTTAATATTTCATATTTTTTTATTAGTGACCTTGGGATATAGGATTCAGTTTCTGGCAGGACAGAATTTTCCAACCCAGACCCTCTAACTGTATTTACTATCTCAAAAGATGTGTAATATAAAGAACTCCCAGAAGCTCAACACAGTCTAAACACGTGAGAAGATGAAATGTGAGAATCCCCCGCACCAGCTGGCCCTGGAAACATAGGCAGGAAGGGGCTGCCCTGCGGATCATGGTAGGCAAAGGCAAAGGGGCAGGGGAGACAGGAGCAAATCGGTTGCTCTGGATGTGAAGTGCCTGTGGGGAGCACTGCTAGCGATGGGCAGAGGACAAGGAAATGTGGGCTAAAGCCTTGAGCTACACCCTGGAAAATGCAGAGACTGGCAGGTGACAGTCAGGGGGCAATCAGAGGGAAGGCTGATTAGGGCAGTTAGGAAGGAAGTCGGATGGGGAGGGGATGATCTTGTACTATGTGTATGTGGGGGTGTGGGCACAGTGAGGAGCGTGGAGAATGGCTGAGGGAGTTGAGCCTCGCTTAGTGTAAGGGGTAACAGACTGGAGGTTATGGGGGAATATAACAGCTCACTTGTCCCATTTCTCCCTGGCTTCCTGTCTCACCAAACATCTCTCCCTCTTCCACATATAGTCACAGTAGGGGTTAGGATTTAAACAGGTGAGGGGACACATTTGGTACATTACACTGCTACATATGACAGCAAAAACATTGAGCTCTGGGGGCTCCCTCTTCTCCGGGTGTACAAGCCCTTCTCATAGGCAGTACACCGTAGCCCGCTTGCTGCCATTCTCTCTGTGACGTCATCACCCTCCCATTTTTCAGATGTAGAGACTTATTTTTAGAGTCTTCCAGTCACATAGCTCAGTGGCTGTATTTGAACTCAGAGCAACCTGACTCCAAAGGTTAGGTCCTTAACTCCTGCACTGTTCCTTTGTGGTTGGCTGTGGGTGGGAGAATCTGACTGCAACTCAAGCAGGCCAAGGGGTTGCTGTCTTTTCCGCGTTCATTTCCTCTAAGCATTTATTTATCTGGGCTCACGGAGAAGATCCATCCTATACTGCTTGTAAGCACAACTGTACAGAGGCCAGATCAAGGTTTTTGTCGTGTGTGTGTGTGTGTGTGTGTGTGTGTGTGTGTGTATGTGCTCATGTGTGGGTGGGTGCAGAGGTGCATGTGTGCCCATGCATGTAGACACCAGAGGTCAATCCTAGGCATCCTCCCCAGTCAGCCTCCATCTTGTTTCTTTTGAGACAGGGTCTCTCAGTTTGCTGGAACTCAATGATTCAACAAGACTGGCTGGTCAGTAAGTCTCTTCTTCCCCAGCTCTGGGATGATAAGTACACCTCACTATGCTTTCACATAGGTTCCGGGTTCAAATTTAGGTCCTTGTATTCATGTGATAAACACTTTACCAACTGAAACGTATTCTTCACTACGGTAATCATACAGTGGAGACTTATGTTGCACCAGAGGGAGGGGATTGTAAATGGGTGAAAGGGGATTATTTAAGATGCAGCCTCCCCTTGTTTAGGGTGTAGAAACAAAGAGGAAATAAGTTCACACAGAATCTGCTGCAAATGGAAGGCAAATGGGCCTATTTTCTGTGCAGCAACATCTGCTTGATGATAGCCATGTCTGCCGTCCCTGAGTAACCACCTTGCAAACGGGGCTGTGTCTTCTCTCAGTTTCTTTGCAGGGTCCTCAGGAGGTGTCTAGATCTCTCAGGGCATGAGGAGTGTCTTTGCCTGCTGTCTCCTTCTTCCCTTCCTGATGGTCTTGTCCTCATCATCTGCCTTGGACGTGTCCCTGAACCAGGAAGGCAGGGATGGAGCCATGGCTGTCACAGAGACCCTCTTAGTTAATGTTAATCTAGCTTGTGCATGCTACAAGCCAGACATGCGTGCTTCAAAATTCCCCAACATCCTGTCCTCTAGCTCAGGCCTCCCCTCTGCAAAGTACTTGAAGAGTCATCGTGTGCCCTTCAGCTACTGGGAACATCTGGGGTTTGGCATTGCCAGCCTTGGCAGGAGCTCTGCCGCTGCCCCCTCTCCTGCAAACCTTAGTCCACCTGTGCCTCCTATCCCTGCTTGCTGGAGAAGCTGCAGGGACACTTGGTGCCTCCTGTTATGGCCCTGGAATATGGCTGCATTTCAACAAGGCTATTCAATAAGAAACTTCTTTTTTCCCCCCAGTCCTACCACACTCCAGACTTCACCATCCCTAGGAGGCTCCTGACATTGTCACAGGCACTATAATATTCAAAGCCCTCTCTCCTTGACCTGCCCTGATGCTCTACTTTCCTTGATGTCCCCTCTGAAGGGAGGAGTGATGTGCTTCAAGGTCTGTTCTTGCTTCTCTCTGGTTTTCATTTTCTCTTCCTCTACTAATCCTTGGCATGTGGAGTCAGGCAGCCCCCTCAGTCTGGGCAGGGTGATGTGGTTGCATCTCTCCATACATGGGAGGTGGAGGTGGACGGTCCCTAGCAGCCAGCAGGGACAGGAGGCTGTCTTTTCCTTGGCTTCTTACACGCCCCACTTGCCACTGTTCCAGCCCATGAGTTTCCCTGCTGTCTGGGGCTTGCTCCTCCACTGTTCCAGTTCTGAGTGTGGTCTGGGAAGAGGACCCAACCTATGGCACCTGGGAGGACACACCACAAGGCAGGTGCAGAGGCTTGCACAGGCTCCCACAGCTCTGTCCCTGCTGACCCACACTTCATTGTTCCTGGTTCCTGGGGATGTGGGGACTCATCTTGACTCCCAAGTGTTGTGGGACTCTTCCTAGGGAGATGAACAAGCATATCTTCATCCGGGATGGGGTACTAATGACAAATGAGTCTACTGTGAGTCTACCGTGGAGAGTCAGTGGCTTTACTGGGGTTACTTACAGTAGCATAGGTGTCTTAACGGTAGTTGCCTCATAAGAAGTCCTTCCCACCACAGTGATGAGTCGCAAAACCTGCATCTCTGGAGCTCCTGCACACCTTATAGGCCGTCCCACAGAAGAGCCTTCTCTCTCTGTGTAATTGTTAGATAATCCCTGGGAGGGGCTTGTGGACCTTAGACATTTCCTAAATGTTGTATGAGGCTCCTGCCTCCCTCTAGAGGTAAGGAGATTTCAATCACGAAAAAATGGTCACTCGACTGTGGTCACCAGCTCTGCTAGAGAAGAAGAACGCAGTGGGAGGGGATGGCTGCCAGAGAGGCTACGCTGCCTGCCACACAGCCTCTGTCCTCTTCTGTCACATCCTACAGTCCTGGGAGAGGATGGCTCGGCAGGTGCGACAGGTTATGCCACAGCAGCTGGGAAGAGCCTCTCAGATACCGTAGAGATAATCTGAGCTGGAGAAGGGATTTTACTTCCCCTCTAAGTTGTTTAATTTTAAATCCGGGTACAAAGGTGGTTATGCTATGACATCATTCTGCATCCTGCTTTGCAGTCTTGAGAGTCTTGTCTTCTTTCATTGGTAGAAAGCCGTGGACCCTTAAGTTCTGTCCTGAAGCACGATGTCTAATCTGGCCCCATCCTGCCTCCTGCTGGAACCAATGGACTTGTCTGCTTTACTGAAGCCAGAAGCCAGGTGAGAGCTGGACCCAGGTATGAACCTTGGGCTCATCTACTCAAGAGGCTGACTGCTTGGGCCGGGGGATGGGGAGTTAGAGACTAGCCTAGGAAACACAGTAGGCTGAAAGAGAGAGGGGGAAGGGGGACAGGTGAGGGAAGAAAAAGAGACAGAGAAAGAAGGGAGGGAGGAGGAAAGAGGAAGGAAGGAGGAGAGGAAGGAGGGAGAAGAAAGGGCATACAGCATTTCATGCCTCAATCCTGAAGCCATGGGCTTTTTTACCCGACAGTGAGTCTGGAGAAAAAGTATCAACATGTCCCTTTGGGAGAGCTGACCTAGAACACTGTCTTGATTCTAAACCTACTCCGTTTGGTTTTTATAAGAAAGCACCAAAATCACACACCAAAAAGAACCCACACAAAAATGATATACAAGTTTTTGAATAAAAATAAGTAAAAAATAAACAATAAATTCTCCATAGGCCCAGTGCAAGTGAGTAGCAGTAATACTGTGTTGACTGCCGCTTTCCCAGTGAAGATATTTATAATCCAGGGCAAGTCATTGAATCAGCCTGGCATTTATAAAATCCTCATCGTGGTATTAGAGAGAGAGCTGCTTTCTAGGAAGGGTTATTGTAATAAACTATAATTAGTGGCTTGTAGACAGCCATAATTCATTGTTTAGAGGAAGAGGGACGTGGTCGTGAATGTGTGCACAGTCTTTGTCTCTCAGCATCCCCACCAGGCTAGTGGCGCAAGCAAGGTCCTGCACCAGACACAGCCTATTCACTGGGTTTTCCCCTAATGGTGGTAGCTGAGTGCCACGCCCACTACCCATGCTGCCTTCTGTTCTTTTACAGCTTCCTCTCCGGGTGCACAGCAGATGGGCCTCCGTAGGCAGAGACCAGGAGCTCTTCTAGAGGTGGCGCCATGCAGGGGAGGCTGCTGGGGCTCACGGGACTCGATGCGGGTCCTCAGGCTACAACACAGGACCCGGGCGCTGCCCTGACCCCTCGTGTCTTGTGTTGCAGCCGGAGGGACGCAGGTCTGCAGCACAGCCTACCCAGTAGCCCCTGAAGGACTCGGCATTGGCAGAGGGGGCAAGTTAGGGCAGAAGGGCAGAGGGCTGTACCACAGGTCTTGAACACAAGGCTCTTTCATCCATTCAGCCAGGCGTGTAGAACCCAGGGCCTGCAGAAAGGCGAGGCCGGCCGTGTGTGCTGAACACAGCCAGAAATGCAGCCCAACACAAAACCATGAACTTGGGACATGATGGGATTATTTTTTTTTTAACTCCTCCGTGGTTTTTGACCTCGAATGTTGTAAATGGCAACGTAGCATAACATACTGTCACAATTTCAAAAGATTGGACATGCCTGCTAGCAAGGGGGTCAGTCAGTCCTGAGGACACAGGGTCCAATAGTAACCCTTGACTTCTGACTTAAGGCCCATGGGTCACTTTTCTACAGTTCCCCATCCCAAGGCATTGTCCTTCATTTATAACCAGATCTTCCCCAGCACCCAGGATGCCTGCTGAGACACTCCATGACTGCCCTGTATCCTGGGCAGAAAGCATCCAAATGCCTGCACTTTTAATAAACCTTGCACTATCTGCAGAATATTATTTTTACAAAAATATTGATTTTAAAATATAATCAGTTCAGTATTTTTTTCCTTCTCTTGAGTAATGTGGAGGGAAACTGAGTAACAAGAGAGGCTTTATTTCAATCTGAACTAATGGGAGAGACAGGAATTTGAAAGGACTGAGAGTCAGGAACGCTCTGCGTCAGAACAGGTGACTGTCAGATTAAGGCAGCCATGCTGCATTGCACCCATAAACCTAGACACTGTGTTCGTAGTGTCCTGCTTAGCAAAGACTAACGGGAAACGCAGAGCAGGTCAGGAAAAGCATGGCTGACACCAGTTAGACAATCCAGAGGAAGGAAATGAGCAGACACCTGTATAAACCACTGTGCAGGTGAGGCACTCTGTAAGATGTCCCATGACTATGTTGGGGGACATTGTCAGGAAAATGGGCTACACACACTGGAGTAATCAGATAAACATGGTAAGGACAATATAAGCAATGTTGTTACCAAATGAGGAGTCTCTTAAACTTTTCTTCTATCAGATCTATTCATTTTATTTATATGCAGTGTTTTCCCTATATGTACTGAGGATCACATGCCTGCTTTGTGTCTGTGGAGGTCAGAAGAGGGCATTGGACACCCTGAGCTGGAGTTATGGGGGTTGTGAACCACCATGTGGGTACTGAGAGCTGAACCAGGTACCCTCCAAAAACAGGAATTGCACTTAATGGCCGAGCCTCCTCTCCTGCCCTGAGAAGTCTTCTAAGAGAGAAAGAGTCTATGATGTAACTGGGCAAACACCACAGTAAATGGTATCTTTGAAGCAGAATCAGAATCATTCTAAACCATCAGTTATGGTTTCAGTGTGGATGGACACGCGCACACACACTCACACACTCGCTCACACCCACACTCACATGGCATGTACATACACAATTATTCCTTAACTCTTGTCCATAGAGCACACCTCACACCCAGATCTTTGTTTGCAAAGATGTTATGTGAACAGTGTCTTGAGCTCCTTAAAGAAGTGGCTGATTCCGGGTCTGGGATAAGACACACAGGCATGAGCCTGGATCATCTGGTTCCGTAAAGAAAGGAATGCCTGATGAGTGGCTGGCAAGATGGCTCTTAGACAACAGGCTTGCCTTGTGAGCCTGACAGGAGAGAACTGACTCCACAGTTTCTCTCTGACTTCTACGTGTGCATCTGACTCCCACACCACACGTGTGTCATGAACCCTAATAATATTTTTTTAAAAAAAGACAAAAGCTCATCAAAAGGATATAGAAGTCATCTGAAGAGACTTCCGTGGCCACAGGTCGGACTCACTGATCACCAAAATACACTGTGTATTTTGGGGTTTTATGGTGGGATAGTACAGGGTGTCATTATGTATGCAGATCAGGCTGGCCTCAAAGTCATGGAGATTGTCTCTGACTCCTGAGTGCTCGGATTAAAGGCATGTGCCACCACATCCGGCACACCAAAATACATATTGATAGTAATGTTGAAATAAGTAAGAATTCATGAGACTATGCTGACTAAAACCAAAACCAGAAACGTGCTCCTCACTGGGCTGGGTATTCATGAGGAACAGGTCTGCACCTTTACAGATGCACATGACATTGCTACACAGGAACCTGGCAGGCCTGCCCTCTCTCAGAGTGCAGTGGACGTCATCCACAAAGAACCGACCGTCACAATCTCTGTTAGCACCGTGGACACAATGTCACTAATGTGAGACCCCCGCCAAAGTCGAATGAGCTAAATCTAATCACGAGGAAACATTGGAGGAGCTGAGAGTCAGTCTAGAAGATAACCAACCTAAAATATCCAGGAAAACAAATGGAGACTGAGAGAGGAATGTTAAAATCTCCAAGTAGGATTGTAGACGTTACTTCTGTTCTTTCAGTTAAATTTTTGTTGGGTTTATTTTATTTTATATGTATGAGTGTTTTCCTGCACGTATGTGCTTGGTGGTTGTGTAGTTCAAAAGACGGTGTCAGATCTCTGGAATTGGAGTTACCCATGGCTGTGAGCCACCATTAGTATGTATGGCATATGTTGGGGTATATGGATACACTGTGGAGGTCAAAGGGCGACTCTGTGGACTTCTTTCCCATCAGGCCTACAAGGCAGGTGGTTGTGGGTTTTCTGTTGGATTGTTTGTTTGCTTTTTGTTTAGCTTTCTTTTTATTTATTCTTTGTGTTTTTTCACATCATGCATCTCAATCCCATTCACTTCCCAGTTCTTTTGTACCTGTCCTTGCAGCCTCCCTAATAGAATAAAATTTAAGAGAAAAAAAGAAGAAAAAAAGGAAAAAGGAAAAATCTTGTCATGGAAGCTGTAGTGTGACCCAGTGAGTCTTTCAGTAACCCCTTTTTATCCATACATCTTTGCTTGCACAGAGTCATTGGTCTGGTCCGAGGCCTCTGGTTTCTACTACACTATCGATGCTGGGCCCTCACTGGGACTCCTCTTGGATATCCTGTTGCTGCCCTGTGAGCTTTGAGTCTGCAGGACTGGCCTCTTCATGTGCTCCCGCAGATCATAGATGGGGTGGATATTCCAGAGGACCAACTCAACCCTGGCTCTGGGCCCGGGTGATTGCAGGGTTGGTCTGCCTGCCAGCTCGTGCCCATCCTCACCACCAGGATGAGCTCTCCAGCACTGCCCTGGCTACTTTACTTTTTGCAACAATGAGCAAGGGTGAGGACAGTTCTCCTGCTTTCATGCCCTCAGGGTCAGCTCTCCCACGCCTACACCATCAGGGCCAGTTCCACTATGTTAGCCAGATGAGTTACAGGGATCACTCTCCCGAGTGCTGCAGCTGATGAGGGGCAGGGACAGCTCTCCCACTCTTACGACCTCAGGACAACTCTCCCACCTGCCACAGGCAGTGAGGGGTGGGGGGAAAGACACCTCGCCCCCATCCATACCACCACATGGCAGATGAGGGGCAGGGCCCTTCCAAGTTAGTGTTCTCAGGGCTGGTTCTCCTATACCCCTGTCAATAAGGTCAGCAAGGTGCCGGGCCTGCTCGCCCAAGTGCTGCAGCCGATAGGAGGGGCAGCTCCTTGACCCACCACAGGTGGCAGGAACACGGGGTGGAGAGCATCTTTCTCTCACCCTCAGCACTACCTGGCAGATGAGGGAGGGTGGCCAGTTAGCCCACTCTCATACCCTCAGGGCCAGCTCAGTGGTGCCCCTGCCAGCAGGGTTAGCTCTGCTGTGCTGCCCAGGGGAACAGGGCTCTCTTTCCTGAGTGCTGCAGCTGGTAAGGGAGAAGGTCGACTCCCCATTGTAGGTGGTGAGGGGCGAGGGGTAAGGAGGACATCTCTTTCCTGCCCACGTTGCCACATGACAGATGAGTAGTGGGGGCAGTTCTCCCATGCCCAGAACTTTGGGACTGGCTCACCCACTCATCCTCTGCCAAGAGGGTTGGCTGTACTGTGCTGTCCAGGTGAGGTGCAGTCCGCTGTCCCGAGTGCTGCAGCTGGTGAGGGGCAGGGCCAGCTCTCCCACCACCTCAGGCACAGGGGGGCTGAGGGGAGCATCTCTTCTCTGTTCATGCTGCCATGAACCATTCTGTCTCTCTCTCTCTCCCACACCACACTGTACATTTACTCATCGCGGTAGAGCCTGGCTGCCTGGCACCTGGTGGGCCTGTGTTTTCTCTCCAGAACCTGGGCAGACCACCCCAGGTCTGCGTGTGGGTCTTAATGGCTCACTGAGTCCGTCATGGTGCAGGGCAGAACCATGCTTCCTCATCACAAAGAGATCACAGTGGTGCCCAACCAAGGCTCTGGGTGGGCTCCTGATTGGTGCAGAGATTGCTGCAGTCTCTCATGGGTCGGGGATGCTTGTTTCGTCTGTTGAGCCATCTTGCCATCTCCCCCACACACATCATTTTTATGCCATTCCTTTGTTTATGGTACCAGGTGATCTGTACTGGGAAATCAAACCTGGGTCCTCTGCAAGAGCAGCAAGAGCTCTTAACCACTGAACCATCTATCCAACCCTCAGGGTGTTTGTTTGGTTGGTTGGTTTTTTGAGACAGGGTCTCTCTATCTCTGTTCTGGAACTCAGTGTGCAGACAAGACTGCCCTGAAACTCACAGAGGGCTGGGACCATGCCTGGCTTCAGCCCTCAGTTTTTGCTTCATGAGCTGTACATAAAGGAAGATTGGTTCATGATTATCTTTATGGTTACTGTGACCTGTTAAGGTGATCATTTCACTATTCATTATTACTATGATTATTATTATTATTATTAATTTTGATTCAGTGTCCCATGTATCCAGGCTGTTATGAAGTTCACTGTAGCCTAGGATGACCTTGAACTGTACCTCCCAAATGCTGGGCTTGTATTTCACCATATTTGGTTTATGCCAAGCTGGACAGGAAACACAGCCTCAGGCATGCCGCGCAAGCACTGCCCACTCAGATACATCGCCGGCCCTCATTTTGCCATTCCCCCCTTCACTGACCATCCTTCTAATCTCAAAGCCCATCTCTCTAACAACAAAGTTGTACTAACATTCTTAGGACTAGTGTTTGGATCCTTTGAACCTTCTACTTGCCATCTAGTGTGTACCCTCTGTAAGTAGCAGGTACTCGAAGATTTTAAAACACACAAATGATAAATTTTTTTTTACTGCTTTATTTAGCCCATTTGGAATTACCAGGTCTCTTGGCATTTTGCTCTTTCTGTTTATCCCATATATCCTGGCTTCCTTGTGGATTCATCTTGAATTTTGCAGTGTTCTATTTAATGCCGTGTCTGCTTTCTAGCTACACACAACAGAGATCTAACCCTCCCATCTGTCTTTCTATCACTTATTGGTCTGGGGAGAGAAGTAATTGCTGTGTAAAGAGTCAGTATGCACTCTTTAATGACTACAGTTGCCCTTGAATTAATATCATTGTAGTTCACAGTCGGAGACACAACAGTATTTCATGCTGTTTCCCACTCGGCTTGTTTTGTTGTGTATTTTGCCTTCTCTATGTGTACAAACCCCTTAAACTCCTATTGCCTTTGGCAATGAATAGTCCTTCAAAGTCTTTTGACTTAATTTTTTTTTTATAGATTCACATGAAGAAAGTAACATGGAAATCCTGACTGTCTGTCCCTCATCAAGCAGCAGCCTGTTCCCTGAGTACAGCCACAGAGCCAGGAAGCTGGGGTTGGTACAGTATTACAGACTGTTTCTTTATCTGACTACAGCCACAGAGCCAGGAAGCTGGGATTGGTATGGTGCTGCAGACTGTTTCTTTATCTGACTACAGCCACAGAGCCAGGAAGCTGGGATTGGTACGGTGCTGCAGACTATTTCTTCCCCAAATGCTTCCAGTTTCCCAGATGAGTGCATAAGTATGCCTTTATGCAGTTTGCTCTTGTGTGGTTTATACAGTTTCCCATCGAGACAGAGCACTGTTGTCACAGCACAAAAACGATCTCACACTATTGTCTTACCACCACTGCTCTTGTCCCTCTGATCTCTGCTCCCTGGGCACCTTTAATCTTGTCTTCCAGCTCTACAATTCTGTCGACTGGAGATTGCTGTAGAATTTGACTCTATGTATGTATGTAATCTTCTTAAGGACGGCATAGTCACTCTACAACAATGTCCTAAAATCCAGTCAACTGAGTGTCTGATCAATAGTAGTGTTCCATTGTAGAAATATATCAGTTTGTTTATCTGTTTTCCTACCATCTTAATTAGACACTATGATCAAGGAAACTTATAGAAGAGAGGGTTTATGGGCTCACAGTTTCAGAGGACGAGTCTATGACCGTCACGGCAAGGAGCCCGGCAGCAGGCCAATAGGCATGGTGCTGACGCTGTAACTGAGAAGTTATACCTGACCCACAAGCAGGAGGCAGAGAAAGAGAGACAAACAGAGCGCTAGTGCAACTGGGGCTGGTTGGGGCTTTTGAAACCTCCGAACCCACCCTCAGTGACAAGACCGTGTTTCCTAATTCTTTCCAGATAATTCCACCACCTGGAATCCAAGTATTCAAACATATGGGCTTTTGGGTGGCATTCCCTTTCAAACTACCACATGTTAAGGATATTTGGACAGTTCTATATTTTGGCAATTATGAACAAGTCTCCTAGAAACATTCATGCACAAGGCTTTGTGTGAAACAATAGTTCTCATTCCTCTGGGATAAATTCCCAAGATTGCAGGTTCAGGGACAGTGGAAGGTAGATGCTAAGCACCCAGTGTTTCCTGTCCGCTGCACACCCCATCATCTGTGTGTGAGACCCCCTCCCTCCCAGTCTAAGCCTTACTGATTCATCCCATAGGTTTGTAGCACTACTTCAGTGTGGTCTCAATTTTCATCTCTGTAGTGGCCAGTGATGCTGAGGCCTTTTCTCATGGTTATCTGCCACCTGCCTGTCTGTCCTGCTGAAAAATCAATTGCTCTCTGTCCCATCTTCTCAGTTTTTTGAGACACAGTCGTGACATGTAGCCCAAGTCTGGACTTGAACAAAAATGAGAGAGAATGTGCAGAGTTTATTAGATGGGTTACCTCATCTAATATACTTCTCAAATCCATCCATTTTTCTGCAAATTTCATTTTTTTTTTCAGAATTCTGATTATGTTTAAGAGTTCCTTTTCCCCTGCTCACTCATTTTGCATTTTTCTCTTAAAATTATTTAACAGATCTATATTAATTATTTTTAGAAGTTTTTGTCTGATAATTCGGTGTATTAGTCATGCATGGATCTTGTTAATCTGTTGTTTCCTGCTGATTACAGATTCTATTTCCGATCTTTTCTTTCCTGACTATTAGACATTATCAGTGATTGTTGTATGAGGAGGAGCACAGGCCCTTTTGTTCCTTCCCGCTCGGCTCCCGGCCGCCAGGCTAACTTACATTCGAAATAACCACACGAAAACTGTATTAATTTAAATTACTGCCTGGCCCATTATCTCTAGCCTTTTCTTGGCTAATTTTCACATCTTATTTCAACTCATTTTTTTTTTTTGGTTTTTCGAGACAGGGTTTCTCTGTAGCTTTGGAGCCTGTCCTGGAACTAGCTCTTGTAGACCAGGCTGGTCTCGAACTCACAGAGATCCACCTGCCTCTGCCTCCCAAGTGCTGGGATTAAAGGCGCGCGCCACCACCGCCTGGCCTCAACTCATTTTTAATAGTCTGTAAGTCACCACGAGGTAGTGGGCTTACCGGGAAGATTCAGCATGTCTGACCCTGGAGGCTTCATGGCGGCTCTCCCTGAGCCAGTCTTCTTCCCCACATACTGTTCTCTTTTCCCCGCCTATCTAAGTCCTGCCCTATCAAAAGCCAAGGCAGTTTCTTTATTAACCAATGAAAGCAATACAAAATACAGAAGAACCCTCTTACACCAAATGATATGTGGTGTAGAGTCTGGGCTCTGTTGCCTTTGTCTAAGATTGGTTAGTTGTATTCTGCAGATGGCTAGATTATTATTAGTAGGTACACTTGATCTTAAATCATTTGGACTGTGGGCTGAAAACTTTTGACAAATGGATCACAATAAATCTCAGCAAAAATTTATCTTCAGACTTATAATAAATAACAGCCCATAATGTTGATACAATGGAAAAAAATGGGGATTCAGGATTCCATTAATGTAAATGAGGATTTCTTCAGATTCTAGACAAATTCCAATCATTTTAAAGATCAGAAGTCCTCCTGGTGGGAGTCCAAAAACTTTACCTGCTATGACACACCTCATTTGTCACTTCAAGTGATTTCATCATCATTTTTAAATCTTTGCATTACAGTCCTTCAATTTTTTATTACATTCATTAATCTGTGTGGGGGAACACACATGATGTGACATTCTTGTAGAGGACAGCTTACAGGAATTCTCTCTTTCCATCTTGTGAATCCCAGGGATCAAACTTAGGTGATCAGGCTTGGCTGCAAGTCCCTTAACTTGCTGAGCCCACTTGATGGCTCAGTATTACAATCCTTGTTATACAATAATTGCATTACAGTTATATCACAGATAGTTAGAAAAGCTCACAAAGAGGTTATCTTTAATAGTGCTTACTGAAGCATTTTTAAAATACAAAGAACAGAGGAAAGCGGACACGTGTCTATTTGTAGATAATGGATTAAGCAAACGTACCTCAAGCTCTATACATTCTATGCAATGGAACGTCATACAAATATCATCTCTGTAGTTAAGGGCAAAGGAAAGTATATCCATTGTGTATTAACCTTGAGTATGTGTGTGACCTCCATGTGTTTGACTTATCTTTAAAAGGTGTACTTTTTTAAAGGATGGTTTTTCTTTTGCTTGCACTGGGGTCCCCAAGACAATCCTTGTTTTTGATGACTTACTGGAAGACTCAGAGGATCCCCCAAATACGATCCAGTTTACTTATTATAGCAAAGCCCTAGAGATTAATATCAGGAGTAGGGAAGGGGACATAGGATGGGGCACAGGAAAAACTAAGGGCCTTCAACTGTCACCACCAGAAGAACCACACACAGATCCTCCCAGCTGGAATGTGACAGGACACAGGAACTGCGGCCATGCAGGGACATGTGGAGCTTTGGAATTCAGAAGGAAATTGTGCACATGATGCCCGTGTCACCAGTCTCAGCTCCTTGCCCCAGCCCCGATAGGCACATATGTTTGAAAGCTTGGTCCCCATTTAGTTGCACTGTTTGAGAAGGATTAGGAGGTGTGGCCTTGTTAGAGTAGGTGTGACCTTATCGGAGGACTTTCACTGAGGGTAGACTTTGAGGTTTCAAAAGCCCCCCAGCAGGCCCGGTTTCTCTCTCTTTCTGCCTGCTGCCTGCAGGTCATGGTGTAAAGCTCTCAGCTACTGCTGTAGCACCATGCCTGTCTGCTTCCTCTGGTGATAATGGACTCACCCTCGGAAACAGTAAGCAAGCTCTCTGTTAAATGCTATCTTTTCTAAGAGTTCCCTTGGCTGTGGTATCTCTTCACAGTAATGGAACAGTAACTAAGACACCCAGTGTTTCAGAGGTCAGAGCAGTGCATTGCAGCCCCAAATCTTGGCACATGGCATTGTTCACCATAAATTTCACTGTTGGCATAAACTATCTGATTCCAAGGCCTTATGTATGCAGACACTATAAGCAGGATATTCCCAAGAGCTGGGCCCTGGGCCAGTCTTGGTGGGGGAACATGCAGGGTTTGAGCAACCCAAGGCTGGTGAGTTTATTCTTCATTGTGCAATGGCATTTCTTATTTGTAGTACTTTGGCAATAACCACTTTGCTTTTACCACCATAAACAACAGTTAAACTACTTCTTTCTTCTTCTTTCTCTTTTCTGGGAGTGGATTTGGGGGTTAAGGTCTCATATCTAACAGCCTGGCTGTAATGATTGTTCTGTCTCTTTAAGAGACAAGCCACACCCACTCCCTTCCTGTCTGCAGCTGTAGACCTCCATCTTTCTCTCTCTTCCTGTCCCCTCTCTTGGAGAGGCAGCTGCTGACTCTCCTCTCTCCCCCTCTCTTTCTCTTTGTTTCTCCTCTCTCTCTCTCTCTCTCTCTCTCTCTCTCTCTCTCTCTCTCTCTCTCTCTTCTGTCTCTCCCTTCCCCTCCATAACCCACCTAATAAATGTTCAACTTTACTCTGCATGGTGTATCTCTCTCTCTCCTGCCCGCTGCCGCCCTCTGTCACCACATGGCTGGAACCATTGGGGACCTGCTGCATGGTCTAGACCCCATAGCAAGCTGCCTGGGACCCACAGCAAAAGCATTACACTGGCCTCAAAGTCACTATGTCACCAAGAAAGGCCTTGAATGTTTTAATCTCCTGCCTCTACCTCCCTGGTACACACCACTAGCCCCAGTTTATGCAGTGTTGGGGGTTGAACCTAGATCCCCTGTGCACAACAGGCAAACATTCTATCAACTGAACACCCTTTCTAGCACAATTAAACTATTAATACTTCTAATCTGCAAGAAAGGGCTATGTTCCAAACATATCTGTATGGTGTCCTTTTAATATTGTGTCACCAAGTTAAATCTCTATGTACCAACTTCCTGAACTACCTGAGTGACATGTCAATAACTGTAGGTGACACGGTACCCTATGAAGCATGAATATTGGTGGGCATTCCCAACACCTGGCAAATACCCGCATGAATTCATACCACACGAAGCCAGGAACAAAACTCTTCATTCTTAAGACAGAAACCTCAGTCCAGGGTGCTAAAGGACCTGAAAATCATAACAACAGGACAAGAAGGTGCCTGAATGAAGAAGTATTTGTCACCCAACCACTTGAGAGCCAAGTAATTTCAAACCACTTGGTTCTGGCGACTGTGTCTGAATTAAGCATTGAGTGTCGTCTTAGAAGCCTGACTTGCATGGAGAAGAAAGGGCTGCTGTTCATTTGCAGGCAGTCCTGTCCAGGCTCAGCACAAGCCCAGATACCCACTCTGTCATTGCTCTAGCCGCTGCCACCGTGACCCTGTTGGCTGGCCCAGAATGAAAGTCAGAATTGCTTGTTTGCTGCCAAGCCCTTCGCCAAGTGCTCAGATGACGCTCCACACACAGCTCCGTTATCACTTTACAGATAAGGAGACAGAGCCAGGGCAAGTCTTGGGACAGACCACAGGAGACAATGCCTCTTCATTTTGATGCTTGATGAAGCATGACAGTGGAGGAGTACATTTCCAATCCGTACAACCCAGCACTTGGAAGCTGTGCATGATGCCCGGGAGCCATGCATCTCAATCTCCCAGAAACTGCATAAATATGTTAACATTTTAGGATAAAAATCTTTCCCTCTCAGCTATATAAAATAGCAGGCTTCACCAAAACAAAAACAAAGCAAAAAAAAAAAAAAAAAACAGAGCAAATTGCTGGGAAATATATGCAGCCCACGGTGATGATTCCCTAACATTTGGAGTTTAGATCTGATTAGGAGTTAAATTTCAAGTGGTAACAAATTCCGAACAAGTAAACTGAAACTAAATAAACAGTTGCTGTGCCTACTCTCCGGCAGCTAATTATAGTGAAGACTCTGCTTCTTGGGAAGTATTGTTATAATAAATTATAATTAGTGGTTTGAAGCAGGGATACTTTAAAAAGGGGAGGGGGATGATGAAGAGCCTTGTATGAGCTAAACCATTTGTGCTAAAGCTTCCCCTAAGAAGCTCAGTATTCTTTGGCAGCACAAAACAGAAAAACCTGTCAGTCAAAACGGCTAGTCAAGAGCCCTGGACATCACTCAAACGGGCAACAACAGCGAGCCCTGTAAAATGTTCAGGCCTCGAGAGCCTCAGAAAATCTCCTGCTTTGCTAAATGCTGAGTGCTAATTGATGGAGCTCTGCTGATTGCTGCTGGTTTCAAACTGCATTTCCATCAGGACTTCTCTGCTTTGGAAGATGTGACCATTTAAAAAGTGCTTTAATATGCCTAGAGAGGGCCCAGGAGCAGCAGGAGAGCCGCAGGAGGACACCTAAGATAACGACAGATGCGGGGCTGAGAGGGCTCCAGGTGAGTAAACAACTCCAATTTTTAACCAAAGGCTTGGAATTCAGCCCTGTGATTTGTGTGAGCACAGAGCGCTGCCTCCCTCCACTCACCCAACCCTGTCTCCACAGACACAGCTTCCTCACTGTGCCTTCCTTTCCTTGCCATCTGAGTCCGGGGCAAATGAAAGTTTGTGTGGTTGCCATCCTTGCAAATGTTTCACCAAATCCAGTTATTGCTACAATCACCCAGAAATGAGCAGGCAGTGGTTGACTATTTCTGCTAGTCCCAGTCTTCCTGGGCCCTTTCTCGGCTCCACCCCCCTCCACAGACTGACTTCTATGCTTGGTGGCAGCTGGGCAGAAGGTGTCAGAGAGCAGGAGACAGCTGCTGTCCACCCAGCACCCACCACACCCAGTACACAGCTCCCACAGGGTTCTGTAGCAGGCCCTACCCCTTGCCCCCTACAACTTGAATGGTGTAACAAGATGGCTCTAAGTCCCTGGGGAGCCTCCTTGCTCTCTGGGGTCCCTCAGTCCTTAGCCACCTATCTGTAAACAATTCCCTCTTTAAGCATTGCTCATTCGTCCTTTGGAGCAGGCATCTGTTACCTGATAGGACCCCAGCTGATGCCTGCAGCCACAGACGTCCTCTCTGCAGGGCGACTAAGGCAAGGGTCACATCACAGGCACACAGGAGAACCATTTGTCACCCGTGCAGCCAAAGAATTTTCCCTCTTTTGTGGTGCTCAGTTTCTGGTGAATGTGTCTCATCTGGGAGCATCCCCTGGCTTTGGCGAAATGCACCGTGGGGCGTAGCTCTTAAGACACCCTCAGTCGTCCTGTTCCTTCTGTCTTTTCTTTGGCTGTGAGAGTGAGTGGTGCTCGCTAAGCCTTGGTTTTAGTCCTCAGCTCTGCCATTTTACTGCCATCACTGGGTTTGCTCCTATAAAGTCACTGGGTTCTAGGCCACACAACCCAGGTAAAGTTATCTCCTGGAAGCTGGTCTTTGTGTTTGTACATGTATGTGTACATGTGTTCATGTGGAGGCCACAGGTCAACCTTAGGGTTTTTCCTCAGGAACCATCCAACTTGTTTTTATGAGACAAAGTATCTCCCTGGAGCCTGGAACTTTCCAATTCAGCTAAGCTGGCTGGCCAGTGAGCCCCAAGAATCCTGCTTGGCTTCCAAGCACACAGCACCAAGTCCAGCCTTGTCATTGGGTACTAGGGGTCAAACTCAAGTTCTTGTTCTTAAGTGGTGAACGCTTTGCCCCCTGAACTACCTTGCCAGTTCCTGAAGCCAGTCTTACTCTCTCTCTGTGCCCTGAGTTTGTGGCCTGCTGTGTGTGTACTTGACTGTGTGAGCATGTGTGTGCTTGAGTGTGTGCGTGTGTATGTGTGCGTACCTGTGTGCGTGCATGTTGAAGGATTTTAAAGGTAGAGATAGGCTCATGCTGGTGTATCTTCCATAAATCTGTGGTCTTTCCACTCAAACTTGATTATTTTGGGGGCACAATAAGACCTTATCATAGTTACTATCTGTCGTCATATGTAAAAGCTAGCCAAACTCATAAGATTAATTGTCCCCTAATGATGTGTGTGCTTATCCCAGAGACTGACCCATAAATGTGTCATATCAAACAGCAAAGAACAGTTAGGTTGCTAGTGAGTTGAGCTTAAGATAGAAAGGGGAAGCCAAGTGGTGGTGGTGCACACCTTTAATCCCAGCACTTGGGAGGCAGAGGCATGTGGATCTCTGAGTCTGAGGCCAGCCTGGTCTAAAGAATGAATTCTAAGACAGCCAGGGCTACACAGAGAAACCTGTCTCAAAAACCCCAAACCAAACAAACAGAGAAGACAGAAAGAGGAGGCCAGCTTTCTGAGTGGGTCCTGTGTAGCCACTATTATCTTATGAAAAGAGGAAGAGGCAGCAGAGAAGGCCAGAGCATGAGTGGGAAGACTCAGCCCGGGCCCTGCTGTGAGGATGGAGGAAGGAGCCATGAACAAATAGTTCCTAGAAGCTGAAAAAGCCAGGGAGGGATCGTCTCCAGACCCCACAAAGGGAGGGCAGCTCTGATGCTTGTTTGGCATCAGCTCAGTGGGATATGCATGGTACAGACAGAATTGTTACATCTGCCATCATTTGCTACAGCAGTGACAGAGCTAATAAAATGCTCTGTGAGCTAGAGTCATGGAAGGTGGTGGGACTCAGCTTCCTCAAGGATCCCTGCTGGGACAGCAGAGGGTAGATTGGCTGGGGGCCCTTAGACACTCACAGGGCAGAGGCTTATGGTTCACTCTGAATGAACACCACCCTGAGTAGAATATGGCCTAGGTTTGCTCATGAGGGTGAGTGGATGTGTGAAACCTGAAGGACCACTCCCCAGAGCAAGTGCTGTGTGCCTTGTGTCTTCTCCCATTTTCCTAATAATAATCTATTCTTTTACTTGTTCTTAAGAACCAGCCTTCGGGTGGGTATGTGTATCACTATTCCCTATTACTTACATTTTTGTGCTTGTTTTTTCTTTCTTTTGTTTTTACTTCCTTTGATATATATTTTCTAGTTTTTTTAAAAAACAGATTTACTTTC
>JAQHUG010000217.1:216680-230947 GCA_028555095.1 Dicrostonyx torquatus
TGTATACACAATGAAACAATCTAAATTTTTTTCAGCCATAAAGAAGATTGAAGTCAGGAAAGTGGTTGCACCTGGGAGGTGATTGTATTAAGTAAAATAAGCCAGTTTTCTCTCACTGTAGATTCTAGATGTTATACTCATCAATGAACGTGTGTATATGGCAGAGGTAAACTGGTCCAGGGCAACACAGGAGACCAGCAGGAAGAGTGGGGGTTGAAAAGCAGGGAGGGTTGCTCAACATATGTATTTATATAAAGTTTTTAAAAAATAGATAAATAATATATTTTGAATCTTTAAAGAAAACACTAAAAGAACTAAACAGAGTAATTTTCTTTAAATCAATCTCACAAAACTGAGGAAGTAAAAATGTTACAAAGAAACGTAGTAAATTTGAAGATACAGTAAAATCTCCCTGTGGTGAAAATGAGTATAACCTGTCTGTCTGGTGCTGGAACTAAGAGCACAGAAAATAAACAAACAGAGCAGCTTCAAACTGGACACGACTCTCTCTACAACAAAACAACTTATGAAAGTGTATGCCAGGAAAATATTCACAAAACTAAAATCACAAAATCAGAATAGAGTTTAAGTAAAAAGCATACTGTGAGATAACGAGGCTATGAAGCATATTTTCAATTCTTAAAAAGCCAATAGACTGAAAATACAAATCAAAACCACAATGAAATATGGCTGTTGCCATCATTTTGGTGTCTATGCCCCCATAGATTTGAACTCTGGATCCCCCACTGTTTTAGAAGGTGTGTAACTTTGGGATGCGGGACCTAACTGAATCCGGTCGGTCACCAGGATGCTCACGCCCACACGCCGCCTCCTGGATGATGCTGATCCAGCTGCCACGCCTTCCCCATCACACTGTGAGCCAGGTTCACCTCACTTCCCTGAGCTGTGTCTGTGTTTGTCAGAGCAGTAAGAAAGGCAAAGAGTAGAGCTGGGGTCAAGACACAGAGAAACTGGGGTCTTCACACAGTATAGGTTACAAATGGCTGACGGCTTCGGAAGCAGTTAGGTACTTCCTCAAAAAGTTTTAAACAGGAAAGTACTTAGCAGTTGTTAGATAAGTGTTTGCACATGACCAAGGAAGACATATCATTATAGAAAGTGTGTGTACGAATGCTCATAATGTTACCCATCTTAGGCAAAAATAGAAATGACTCAGATGTTCACCAACTGGTCCATTCAGCACAACATTATTTAGTAACGGAGGGGATTGAAGTAACTTTACTGACTTGAAATATTATGCTGAGTGAAAGATGCCAATCACAGAAACCACAGCTGGCATGATTGCATTAACTATAGCACCCAGAATTGACAAACCCATAGAGACAGAAATAGACCAAAACTTCCTAAGCCTGAAGACCCTGCGGGGAAATAAAGAGTGGCTGCCATGGTTGTGCAGACCAAGATATAGCCTATGTGTTGTGTGCTTCTGGTCCCACACTAAAACTACAAAACTGGCTGGAGAGATGGCGTAGTGGTTAAGAGAACCTTGCTATTCTTGCAGACAACCCAAGTCCTCTCTAACTCCAGTGCCAGGGGATAAAAATTTTAAAATCTACTGAGATTTGTACTTTGAGTTAGTAAACTGTTTTTTTTTAAATTATTGGTATTTGTTTGTCTTCTTTTTGAGACAGGACTTTTCTGTGTAGGCCTGGCTTTGTAGACCAGGCTGGTCTCAAACTCAGAGTTCTGCTTCCTGAGTACTGGGATTTAAAGTGTGCGCTGCTACAGCTGAATTGTTTGTATGTAGGTATGTGAATTGTATGGCATACGAATTGTATCTTAGACATGTTATAAAAAAACAAGCTTAAAGCCATGTATACTGGCACACACATTTAGTTCCAGCACTCAGGAGGCAGAGGCAGGCAAATTTTTGTGAGTTCAAGGGCAGTCCGGTCTACAGAGCAAGTTCCAGACCAGTCAGGGCTACACAGTGAAACCATGTCTCAAAATAAAAACCAAAACAAACACAAAAGCAGACAGAAATAAAAAGTAATAACTAGCAGAAGACAGCACAGGTGGGAAGGACCACGCCCCTCTGAATGTAGGCGGCTGTGGTTTCGTGGACAAACTCAAGCCAACCTTCTCTCCAGCAGGGCTGGGGAGAGGCTTGTGAGCCCCACCCCTAGCTGAGGACCCATTGGCAAGCGATGGCTGCTGGGGAAGCCTGGGAGGTAGACCATGCTCCCTGGAAGGCCTCACACCGGTGTGTGTATAGGCAGCAATAATTTCCCTCAGCGGGTATAAAAAACAAAACCAAAAAGAGACATGAAGTTAAGAAGGGGATATGGAGTGACCTAGGAGGAGTTAGGGTGGGGGAGAGAATATTGGAAGTGAATTGTGTGCATATGTGAAACTCTCAAAGAAGAAAAAAAAAACCACCACGATTTTAAAAACATAATAGAGACAAAAAGGGCCGCTTATAGTGCAATTATTTCCTCCTGTGGACACAGGGAATTAGCTCTGCAGAGCATTAAAAATGTCTACATGTCCTCACCCTTGCCAGGAGGGTAGGAGGGATATGGCCTCTTTAGTTAATAGAACTGGCACTGCCGTGGAGTGGAGACCGTGCTTTTATTCCCAGAGTCTCACACCAAGCTTCCTCTGGGAGAGTTGCTCTACCCCCTGGGCCCCAATTTCCTCATGCGTAAAATTAGAAGGAAGCAGAGTGTGTAATCACCAAGAGCTTCCTATGATGTTCCTAGAGGTACCCTGGCGCTGACGTGGGTCCTGGTACGTACCCCTGGTCAGCAGTAGCAGCCCTGCTCAGTCGTTCAGCCTCTGGATGGTAACCATGCAAAGAGAAAGAGCAGAAGGGGTGCTATTCCTCCCCCACCTCCACCCCCGCCACCCAGGCCAGGAACTTGTGCCAGTCTGGTTTTGTGTTAACTCAGGTAGATGTGTGTCAATGTGCGTGTGTGTTTATGTAGGGCCTCAGCTTATACACAACAGCACGTAGAGGTTAGAGGACAACCGTGGTGACAGTCCTCAGGCACAGTCCCCACTTCTGTTTACGACAGGGCCTCCTATAGGCCTGAACCATTGTTAAATAGATTAGCCTAGCCAGCCCATGGACTTCCAGAGATCAGTCTGTTTCCACCTCCTATCTTGCCTTCACTAGATACCAGGGACATGTCACCAGGCTTTGCTTTTAAACTTGGATTCTGGGATCTGAACATGGATCCTTTGGCAAACTGATTTTACTGGCTGAGTCATTCTCCAGCTTCTTGAGTTTCTTGTTTGCTTTTGTTTCTTACATCATCTGTTTGTTTGCTGTGCGTGGCAGGGGTTATGCATGAACTGTGATGTGGGTGTGGAGGTCAGAGGACAGCCTGTGGGAGCTGCTTTTCTCCTTCCCTGTGTGAGTTCTGGGGATAAACTCAGGTCCTTGAACTTGGTGGCAGGAACTGTTACCTGCAGAGCCGTCTTGCCAGCCCTTAACTCAAGTTTTCAAGAACCACATTTTGTGTTCTGCTTAAAATATTTTCTTTGAAAAAAATTTCATTTATATATCATTGAAAATAAGATTGATAAGACTATTTCTTTATTAGCATTTCCCTTCTGGCAGCTCTAAGAGTTATTTTAAAACAGTCAAAGCACCTTTATCCAGCAATACATAAATGACAAAATGTGTTACCCTAGACTTAACTGTGCCTGGTCAGGTGGAAATAGAGAGATTAGTCTAAGTGACGGAAATGAAGGGACCTGTGAACTGGCAGTCTGGGGTCAGCATCAGGAGATGACCTGATGCCTTACAGAAAGCACCACCTTTGAATCTTCGCTCATCAATGAATAAGATACATGGCAGTGTTCTGTTAAGTTACCGTTCTGAGCATTGGTTTTTCCTACCCATAAATGAAAACAGTCTGCTTTATTTTGTAGAAGTTGCATGATTTAGAGACTATAATACTGGCTGTTGCAATTTGTAATTATCCACGGAAGGAGCTGTTGCATTTAATGCAAAGAATATTGTCATTTTCCAGCCGCTTGCTCTGCCTCAGTGGTGCTGAGTGCTGTGGACCAACATCACCTGAGACCGCAACAGATTTCTTCTTCCCCTGAGGTATGACATACACCCCAGCAGAGCAGCTGCCACCCACTGCCCAGCTTTAGGGCAGACTTCAGGTACTAGATCACTTTGCACCCATGGCTAAATTCCCCTCATTGCCTCAAAATTTCCCAAGGACAAAGCATCTAGACGCATGGCCACTCCAGATGTCAGCATGGTGGCAGCCATTGGGCTTTGTAGGTCAGAGCCATGGTCCAAAAGTGGTCAGCCCAGAAAACTGAGGCTGTTTCTTCTCTAGATTATTCCATGGGACGAGAATGTCACTATCTTCTTTAGCTGTCACATCTTGATTTCTCCTGAATTTTTATTTCTCTAAAATGAAAACCACCACTGTTTTCTTTATCTTTTTAATTCCTAAGCCCTCACCAATATTTTCAAGTAAACTTTGTTTTTTTTAGAGTCAGATCCTTGGTGTTCATCCTATATATGTATATTTGTGTGTGCCTGTGTGTGTGTGCCTGTACGTGTCTGTGTGTGTGCATGTGTAAGTATGTGACTGTGTGTGCCTGTGTGCCTGTGTGCTTGCGCATGTGTGAGTATGTGCCTGTGTGCGCATGTGTCTGTGCCATATTGATATCTATATATTGATATATATAATTATATATATATTTCTAAATGTATTTATTTGTAACTACATTCATGTGTTAGATTTCTGAAACTGTGACAAAGATTCTTGAGATCATCATCATATAAGGTAAAAAGGTTTCTTTTGGCTCATGGTTTCATATCCCATGGTAATCTGATTCGTTGCCTTTGAACCTGTGGTAAGTAAGGCAGAGCACCATGGTAGCAGCACACGGCAGAGAAAACTACTCACTTCATGGCAGCAGGAAAACAGTAGAAGGGGCCTGGTGCCCAGGAGCCATGCTCAGACCACATACTCAGTAACCTTTCTTCTTAGGAGGAAACCCTGTCTCCTAAGTGCTCCATGCCTCTCGATATCAGCATAGGCTGGAGACGAAGCATTTGCTATGTAAGCAATCCAACCTATAGCAGTTTCAGTGAAGAATTCCCCAACACTAAGCCTGGATTGCATCTTTGGACAGGATGCTGTGAATGTGCACTGACTTTGCCTTCCACCATTCACACTGCTTCTGCCAGAGCTGGGTAAGCAAGGAACTCACTGCTGTCTCCAAAACCATTTTAAAGGTGGGCTCCCAAATGTCACCCACAGTGCAAATAAGATAGCCACACAAGACCCTGAAGCAAATCGTTAATTACCCTGGCTGTCTGTAGCCGGCAGGGTCAGACATAAAGGGACTGTGATGGTTAGTTTTAATTTTCAACTTGGCACAATCTAGAATCTCCCAGAAAGGGGGGTTCTCAAGGAGGGATCACCTACATCGGGATGGCCTGTGAAGGATTTTTCTTAGTTGAGTCAATCGAATTAGGAAGACCCTCCTTGAATGTGGACAACACCCATCATGGGCTGGACCCTGAGAGCTGTTTGCCTTTTTTGTGTTGTGTTTTTAGAGGAACTGAACCACGAGTGTATGAGTCTGAACGTGTGTTTGTCCTCTCTGCTCTTGGCAGAGGATGTGAAGTGACTGGCTGCTTGGTACTCCTGCCTTGACTGCCCTGCAATGGTAGAGTGTAACCTGCAATTGTAAGCCAAATACTCTTTCCTCTAAGTTGATTTTGTGGCACGGTGTGGCAGGAGATCAGAGTGTTTTAATCACAGAAACAGATGTAGAAGTAGGGACCTTGAGAGCATCTGAGCAGGATAGAATGGGGCACACCAAACAGCTCACCGGCACCTCGCTTCATGTTTTGTCTCCTGCAAGCTCAACCTCATGGTAGCCCCTGGCCACCTTCCTTTCTTTGTTAAACTTCTCAATGTAGTAAAACTAGTGTGTAATTGTTATTTGTTATTTTTTTTAAAGACAGGGTCCTGCTGTGTAGCCCAGGCTAACCTTAAATCCCTGATCCTCTTGCCTACATTTCCTGAGTGCTGGGATTAAAGATATGTGCCACCATGCCTGGCTATAAAAGTTTGTCTATTCTTGACACATGTACACCATGTTTGAAAAAAAAATCTATTCATGACAAGGGATTCCCTCCTAAATTGTGCCCTAGTCTCCAGAATATAAAGAGAGAACAAGTTGGAATAAGGCCAATACTATACTATCTGCAAAAGCTCCTTGCTGGCATTGGATGATTTTTCTTCTCTTTGCAGCAGATGGGATGAGTAGAATAACTGCCTCTTTTTCCTAAGTGTGAGGCACACTTGACTGAGAGCACCATTTCCAGATAGTGCTGTGTATCTACAACAAGAAAAATATGCAAGTTAAAATTTTAAAAGGTTTCCCCTTTTCATTCAGACATTATGCTTTCCTGTTGAAAAATACTTTTAGTCAAGACTAGAGGGAAATTTGTCTTTCCGTTCTCCAAGAAGTAAACACATTGTGATTAGATAACAACTTTATACCTGGGCTTCTACCTGAAGAAAGAGTTACCAAGTCCCATGCCCACTGCGGTAATATATACCTGTAAAGCTTACACTCGGGAGCTGAGGTAGGAGGATTTCTAGTTTAAGGCCAGGCTGGGCTATAGAGAAAGTTCTAGAGGCCATCTCAAAAAAGCGGGGGGGAGGAAAGGCCAGGCGTAATGCTGCACCTGTTACCCCAGGACTTGGGAGACTGGCACAGGAGGATGCTGTGAGTTTCAGCAGACCTAGATTCAGTTCCCAGCAGGCATGGTGGCTTACAACCATCCATAATTTCAGTTCTTGAGATTCAATGTCCTTTTCTGACCTCCCAGGTCCCAGGCACCCACAAGATGCACATACATACATGGAAGAAAAATATGCATATAATACATATACAAATCATACACATAAATATATACACATAAATATACATACATGTAAATCATACATATAATGAATATAAATAAATCTAAGTCTGGTGTAGCATCTCAGTTTGTGGCAGTGGAAGGAATGGCAAGATACAGATAGTTTTATAGGACTTAGGAATTAGTTACTTTTCTTGTTGCCATGACAGAATACCTGACCCCCCAAAAAAAAATCCAAAAAAAGAGGAGTTTGTTTAGGTTCAAAGTTTGAGAGTTTAGTCCATTGTGGTAGGAAAAGGCAAGGTGCAGGAGCGGGAGGCAGCTGGTCACATTGTATCTACAATCAAGGAGAGAAAGATAACTTTGTTCTTTTTATTCAGTCTGGGACCACAGACCATGGAATAATGCTATCAACATTTAAAGTGGATCTTCCCACCTCCGATAAGCCAGTCTAGAAACTTCCTCACAGACATATGCAGAGATGTGTCTCCTAAGTGATTCTACATCCTGTCTAGTGACCAGTTTTAATTGTCACAACTATTCATAAGGAGTAGGAGAATGAAACCCACTCCCAGATATCTGTTTATTAGAATCTTTGACTTTATGTCATGTTGTAATAAAAAGAATGAAAGTGCAACTGGCCTAGATACGACAGCATCCCTAAATTTGTCAGGTCTTAAAATAACAGTGAGAATTTAAGTTCCTTAGTTAGAGTCATTTGACACCAAGCCTCCTGACTCTAAACCTAAAGTTCTGGTATACTAGTCTTGGATGCCACTGGGGATACCAGGTCCCTTTTGAGACTCATTGAGGGAAAGCTATTTCTTCCTGTTAGAAAGATCAAAATCTACCTCTGGCCCTGAAGGGAGACAGGGCATTTTCTCTGCTCCAAAGATTAGAGCATTACATACCTTTATTGCTTCCCTTAAGAGTAAATCCAGCTGGGCCTGTCAATCACTTGATCAATAAGTGACCCACCAAAAAGGATGCCTCTCATAAGGCCATGCTGAGGAGATGGGAGGAATAATTATCCTTTCTCTCAGAGAGAAAGATTGCTTTCTTTTTCTTCTTTCTGACTTTTTTTCCCAATGGTTAAGCTTGCTTTCTCTATTGCACTAGACTGTCTCAGCTCCCTTCTCCCTCCCCTCTCTGTTGTGGCTTCTATAAACAACATGGCTTTCTCCTTCTTTTCTTTTCTCCTTTCCTGGAAGCTGTTAAGTTTGGCAACTTACCTGTCTGGTTGTTTTCTCTTAAACTGTAATGAAACTGTCCTTAATCTTATTTCCAGGTCCCTTTCTAAATTATTTTATTAATGAGACCAATAACCCAAAGGAAAAAAAATTCTCCAGGAATATATGGCACCCAACATGGGCCTCCCCAAAATCCAAGTAATAGTTCCATTTACTTCATCTCAGGGCTGATTTTCTCTCAGGTGAAATAAAGACAGAAGCCACAGGCAGGACTTCCTGTAGGGCTTTCATTGAGCTCACAAATTTTCTCTTGCTTTGGAGTCCAGCTTCCAAGATCTGGAGGAAAGAAGCGTGGAGGCTTTCTTTGCTAGAAAAGTCAATAGTGGCCCCATTGTGAGTGATGGGTTTCTTGCTTCAGAGAGAATAGAGGGTTTTTTTTGTTGTTGTTGTTGTTTTGTTTTTTGTCTAGTCTGTTCCCTAGGACCAATGACTACTGAGAACACTTATTTCATCTGCTATTTTGACAGGTCAAAAAATGATACCCCAAGGGCATGCTGAGTGCTATGAAACAGAGGTTGGATGACTCCCTAAGCAGCCGCAGAACTCATCTTTCTTTGACTTTCTTCTGCCCTCTTGTCTCTCACCCTCATTCTCCCCCTTCCCCCAGTCGAGGCATCCTCTTTGCTAATTCCAGGTCGGAGATCTGGAATCTTTATCTCCAAAGCAAGACACAAAGTCTTAAAGTATTCTAGCAGTTCCCTACCTTCCTTTTATTCTGACTGAGACAAGAAAGTAAGGACAAGCACAAGTGACTGAGTCGTAAAAGAGTTGACCCTGGGATGCTGAAACCAAAAGAGATCATCTCTTTGATGGCAATGGATCCCCTCAAGGATCAAGAAACTAAGGAAACCAGTCATGTATGACTGATGCTATCATTAGACCTCCTTCAGCCCTTCCCCCAGACTATAGAAACAGTGAAGACAACTGAGAGTCACTCTAGGTCAAGCCAAGATGCAAAGAAGACTCTAAGACCAAACCAGCTGTCTGGCAGTAGCAGAAACCAAACAAGCTGCCTGGAAGATGTTTAGACCAACTGTAGCACCTGGAAAGGACACTCTCCAACCTGTTGAGCTGCCTGCAGGATGTGCAGTGTGCTTCAGGTTCCCAGCTTTTGTGAGATGTCACCCATGCTGGTGTGGGCTTTGGTGATGCAGCTGTCTTTGAGTCACTTCTCTTTCTAGAAGTAACCCCTCACCCATATTTCTGTAAGTAAGCCTAATAAATAACATCATTGGTTCATCAAGTTGGACTTTGGTATCTGATCCATACTTTGGCCTATCATGAGCTCCCAATCTGGGGTGAGTAGGGTGTGTGTGTGTGTGTGTGTGTGTGTGTGTGTGTGCGCGCGCGCACGCGCTGCACCTCCCCAGGAACAGTCTGTTACAAAGCACAGCACAATCCCTAGATGTCTCTAGTAACAGAACCACAAAGGAATCACTGGGGTTGTAGAGTTGGCTCAGCAGTTAACAGCACTTGTTCTTGCAGAAGACCAGCACCCAAATGATGAAACACAGTCACCCATAGCTCCAGTTCTAGGGGACCTGATGCCCTCTTCTGACTGCTATAGGCACCAGGCATACATGTAATACACATACATACATGCAGACAAAGCATTCATACATATAATTTTTTTTAAGAGAAGAAATCCTCTAACTTATCCTTGTCTGAATAAAGCTGTTTTGTTGGAAGTGACACCCTAGCCCCTGGCATTCATATATCCAAAGAGTCCAGAATGTTGGGGTGAAGTTCCATCCCAAGCCCCTCCCCCAGGAATTGCCTCAGTTTAGACTCCACCCCCAAGAAAGCCGGCCAAATGATGACCCCTCCCCAGAGATGCTCAAGACCACTTCCCCCAGAGAACAAACACGCGGTTTTCCGCTCTCCCTTCCCTATCTCCTCTCTGCGGGGCTAGAGGGCCACCCAGGAGTGCTGGTATCTATTAAACCTGGCCTTTTCCTAATTCGGTTTGATTTGGTCTGATTCGGATTATTGTATTGGAGGAGAGGTTTATCGAGGTGCAAAAAACTTTTCAAAAGCCACTGACTCATTCCTTCAAAGAGGTCCTTTGCCCAGACAGGTCCTGCCCTATTCTTGGGAAGAAATGCTACAACTGAAAGAACTAGAAGAATCTAGTCAGGCTGGTGGTACTGGGTTCCCCAATGGGCCTATTATAGTCATTTGTCAGGCAAACGTTCTCTGCTTTTGTCTAGCTAATTTCTGTTGTCTAGCGCAGGCTGCCTTATGCCCTTCCTAGGCAGAGAATTTTGTGCTCCCCCTTGTCCCATGGTGCCACTCTGAGCAGTTTAGGGTGAAGTTCCAAACAGTCCCTTGGGGATCTGTGGTGACTGCAGATGACAGCAGAATACCCTGGTTTCCTGGTTCTCCTTGGATCAGGTATTCCGTCGATCTTTCATGGTTGGGATACGGCTGGAATACGTGTCAGCTGTGTTTCCGTAGTAGCCTAGGACCCGGGGTCTTTCCACCAGGCCAGCAGACGATACCCTGAGGCCTCATAGTTGCCGGTCCCGATCCCTGAGGATCAGACGTCTTGTCCGTTCCTGACTTTGTATGTAAGCATCCATGTCAAATGTGCTAGCAGCCCCCTGAAGACTTCACCTTCCCAGTGGTAATGTGGCCAAAGACTTGGGCTCCCCCGAGTGCCATGAGGGTGGAATGGGAAGCATTTCTAAACAGGCTACCATTTGTGTTCAAGATTGCTGTATTCCCTCCAAGAATGTGTGTGTGACAAACAGAACCCCAGCGACAGGCTGAATGCACTAGCGGACAATGGCAACACCACACAGAAAAAAAATGTAACTCCGATTTACAAAAATCCATAGCAACCGGTCTGGGTAGCCAAACCGCACCGACTGCAGCACTCAGCCAAAGGGTCAGTATTTGGCAGCTTCCCCGCTTTTCATCCGGGCCCCTCCTCTATTGAGAACCACAGAGAGAAAGCCAACCCTCCTGCAGTCATTTAAAATGTCCCCTCTTCTGATCAGCCTGCCTCCAGCTTTCCATGCCAACAGCCGCCAGCCAGGGCAGCCACGGCACAACTGGAGCCTTCGCTTTTCTTCTGCTAAGCTTCCCACCCCGCTGCCTGCCTTGAGATTCTGCCAACACCGGGTGGTGATTGTGGCTAGCGCCCAAAGCCTCTGCCTCTTCTCACATGAGTGTTCTGTTTATTTCCACACTAAGTCACCAGCCTCCTGCCCACTTACTACTTCAGCTGCTCAAAGAGAAATGTCCCAGTAGAGGGTGGGGAGGGCGGTGATTTGACAAATGAGTCATTAGAGATGGTTCTATTGCCTTTAAAAGACACAGCAAAGGGGCAACAGAGGGACATAAATCCCCCCCCCACACACACTTTCTTTTCTCAGTGTTTGCTATTGTCTCTGCATTACCCACACAGATAACATGCAGGTATCCTGGGGACAAGGTTCCACCGCGAATGGAAAATTCAAGAAGTTCCATAGGGAACCAAGCTTTGGGGATTCCAAAGTCAGTGCCGTTTTCCTACTAATGGCTGAAGCCAATCTCCCCCGCCCCCCCCCACTGCTCTCTTTTTTGGACACCTTTCCCCTGCTCGGGATTCAAGATTTGCACCCACAGACAGCTCTTTGCTCCCCCCGCCCAACCTCTGTTCAGCAGTAATTAAGGAAAGGTCTTCCAGCGGAATGACACTTTTTGAAATGCTAATTGATGCGAACCGGAGCCGTCAGGCTGTCGTTCACACCTACTCAGTCCCTGCCTCGGGCTTTTCTGCATATTTGAATCAGTAAGTTGGAATCCAAACACTGCTCGTGAGAGTTATGCAAATCAATTACTCCCACACCCTCCACTGAGATCCGTACCTGTGGGGTCCCTGAAAATCCCCTCCCCGCCGGCTCAGGTTGACAGTTTTAACTCTTCCAGCCCGAGAGCCACGGTTGCTCGAATTTTACATGAGTATTTGCATAAACTAATAGAAAGCCTCACTCAAGCCCTTTGCTCAGGCAATGGCACGGTTTGAAAAGACAACGGTACTATCCTTGAAACGGAACTCAGGGAAGAGCTTCTGAATTAGCTACAGAACTGATTTGCGTGCACGGGAAAGAAAGCCACGCCTACTGGACAGTTTGGGAATTGTAGATCCCTGCCTAACGTTACCGTAGTCCACTGTAGCCTACACTAGCCAGGTGTGTGCCAAGCAAGGTCAGGCTTTTCTGGAGAAAGGCCTGGCCCTGTGGATGTTTCAAGCCAAGCTCCAGAATGGGTTTCAAACAGTTTTCTTCTGCTTCGGGGAGTCACTCACATTTACAAAGCTGTCCGCCAGGCCCCAAGGGAGCTTCATGGCTTCCCCAGAGTGTTTTCACCCTGGGTCCGTACTTAGTGCAATGGTTCTCAACCTTCCTAATGCCGCGACCCTTTTATATACGGTTCCTCACGCTGTGCTGACCCCAACGGTAAAGTCATTTCATTGCTACTTCATAACTGTATTTTTGCTATTATCATAATGTAAATATCTGTGTTTCCAATGGTTTTAGTGACCTCTGTGAAAGAGTTGTTAGACCCCCGAAGTGATCGCGATCCGCAGGTGCTTCTATCAGCACTTGATTACAACAGTAATCTCTGGGAGTCCTCGCCACTAATTCCTGTTATATTCTTTCTTGCTAAGACTCTTTCCTAGATGGAGCTTCAGGGTCCTTTAAGCTGTTCTCTTTCCTAGGCTTCAACTTGGCCTTCTCTATGTGTTCTGTCTCAGCCAGCCCAAGCAAAATCCTGCTGAAACCAGGGAAAATCTCAAATAAGCCTGTTAACGGTGAGCTATACTCCTTTCCAATGCCCCCCCTCCACTCCCCAGGAAGAGACCAGAGTAAGAGCTAAGCAGGCTTTCCAGGAAGCGAAAGAACAGCAGAAGCATACCTTCCTTCCAGAAAAGGCAGACGCACCAGGAAAACAAAAAAACAAAACAAAACAAAACAAAAAACCAGTTGCCAGTGTATGATGTTCTTTGAAGCTTTAATTGAAGATTAAGAAGGAGTCAGGATGATGGGACATTCTGAGCACCAAAAACTACTCTGCTTTTTTCTGATCTGCTGCTAATGTGCTCTGGTGTGGGAAAAGTTGCTGAAAGGGGGAGTTAATCTCTCAGAGGAAGGTCAAGGTAAGCAAGTTTGCCCGTATTTAGTGCTGTTTGTGGACCGTCCTACATGTTAGGTCACAGACCCCGTAGATCCTCTGGAATTTTATGGCATCTGATACCCTCTCTGTTCTCCAGGTTCTGGGGGATTTGAAAACGTTTTTTCAGGCCCCTCACCATGCTCTTTGCAGTGGCTAGCTCTCTTAGCGAAGGGAAGACTCTCTCCCGTCAAGGTCTCATAAGGAGCCCCTGGTGTGGGGAGGCAAAGGTTCTACTTCCTCCCCTACTTAAAGGTGGATCATGCTCCTGCTCCATTCCCCATAGTCTTGAGAATCTTCTCTCCTTCAAAAGCTCATTCTGAAGCGCAATTTTGTGTCAGATCCTTTTTTTAAAATCTAAATTCTTTCTAACAGCATGGACGTCATTTACATTTTGTGGGGCAACAAGGCTCCCGCATGGCCCAAGAGCTAGAAGTAGGCACTGCTCACAGAGGCAGCCAACTACATTTGGTGTACATTTATTTTTAACCTTGTGGTCAATGATAAAATACCTGGGCCAGACCAATGACTCGATACAATGACCACTACAAGTAAAGATGCATGAACTAAAGGGCACACTGTGTGTCTTGCTGTGTCACATTGCAGCTTCCACAATGAGACTGTTTTGGTTTTGTTTGGTTTTGGTTTTGCCTTTTGTTCTGCCCTTAAATTTTATTTGACTTGGGGGAGAAGGTTGCAAGGGCAGAGGGCGATGTGAAGGGGTGGGGAAATGAATGGAAGTGGGGTGCAGGATGTGATAGCCACAATAATCAATAAAAAGTGTTTAAGAATAAGATACCAGGAATTTTTGTGACTTACTCAATGGAAGGCCCAATGCTTGAACAGCTGACTTCTCTACTCACAATTCCCCAATTTACTGCCTCCTTTGACAAATCTTTTGGCTTCATTACTTTTATACCCTTTCAGAACTCCCATTCCTACACGGTGAAGTCCCATCAGAACTCCCATTCCTACAC
>JAQHUG010000217.1:231257-263539 GCA_028555095.1 Dicrostonyx torquatus
CCCATTCCTACACGGTGAAGTCCCATCAGAACTCCCATTCCTACACGGTGAAGTCCCATCAGAACTCCCATTCCTACACGGTGAAGTCCCATCAGCTTGGTGTAGAAAACGCCTCGTCTGACTTGGAAGCCTCTTCTGTCTCAAAGCTGTTGGAGTCGCTGATCTTCCTTCTCATGTGAGAGGGCAGAAAACACCACAGCTTGTGAGTTAAAACCCCTCCTTGGAAGGCAAGTCTTCCTTCTTCTCTGTTCCTGACTGTTTCTTCTGCTTCCCTTTGCTTAATTCTGATCCAAGTACACTTACACAGCCAGTGTGTCCATTAAGAATGTCTGTTTTCTAACCAAGGGGCAGAGAACAAGAGCTTGCAGGATGCTCAGATCTATACTGCGCCGCCTCCTCTCAAGGCTTAGGAAGCTTTGAAGAAGAGGAGGCAGAAAGACAAAAGATCAAAGGCAATAAATGAATACACAGATACAAAGTCCTCTGTACACAGCAGGGTAGATGAACTCATAGCAGTTACAATAACTCGCACAGGCCCTGCGCAAGCTCAAACCAGAGCAAATTCTAGCAAGGAGAGGGGAGATGGACATGAACAGCTCCTTAGTCAAGAAGCTATTGGCAGCAATAGATGGGAGAGAGGGAAAGGCACTTTTTGTAGACAGTCTTTGTAGGGACCATGTTCCAGTGGAAGACCTGTGAGTATAAGGACAGCACAAATGGATTTGATGGGTGGAGACAAACAAAAAAGATGCAAATTTGGGTGGGTAGGGAGGAATGGAGGCAGTAAAGATGGTCATAACTCATCCTACAACTTTCTCAAAGAAACAAACAAACCACACAAGCAAACAAAATGGGAAGTGTGTGACGTGTGTGTGTGTGCGTGTGTGCGTGTGTATCTTGTTTGTGTCATGATGGTGAATCTCTATAGAAAACAAGGTATTAGAGCCATCAAAGCCAGGCTGCTTCATCACACTGATGGAGCCATCAGCTCAACCAGCGGGTACCTCCCAATTCAACCATCTCATCATCTAATTGCATAAAGTTTCCACTCAGCAGTGCCATGAGGGTTTACTAGAACAAGTCCCAGAACTAGCCAGATAGGGCAAAACAGAAAGGGGAAGACAGACTTTTTGGAGACACAGTGATACCTCTCAGAAAAAAAAGCCACAAACAAATCCACCCACTTATTTATCCATCTGACCCTTTACATCCTGAGAAGATGGCCTTGCTTTCTTCACCTGCTGGGGCAAGGGAAGAACTGGTCTGAGAGCTTGACGCCTGGATCTTGCCCTTCCCTGTCCATTGAATGAAACCTCACCTCTTTTCCCTCAGTGACCTCTCATGTTCTTGGCTCCCCTCTGGAGGGTTAAAGAACTAAGATTTTACACTGGAGATCAGGCTGGCAACTTTACCGAAACAGCAATCCCCCCCCCCATCTCTCCAGAACACCCTGGTCTCAGTTCTTATCTTGGAGGATATGCTACTCAGTCTTTTCAACTTCATACTCTATTTTGTTGTTTTAGACAGGGTCTCACTATGTAGACCAGGCTAGACCTTGAATTCATAGACTCCCAGGTGCTGGGATTAAAGGTATGTGCCAATATTCCCGGATCAACTTAATTTTCTTTTCTTTCTTTCTTTTTTTTAACTTCATACTCTTGAATTTTGGAATCTCTAGATTAAGGAATAAAAAGGAAAAGTTACAGTTGTATTTTGTAGCAGAGGATACCTCAACTTCTCAAGGATAACCCCTTGTAGACCACAGGCAATGACTCCATTATCATTGTACTTTAGCTATTGGCTCTAGAACTTGGCCTGGTTGTTCTCTACATAGTGAGAACCAGGTACCTTGCTGTGATCTTTTCTGTGTTCACTCTCCTTCCATGCTCTGGGAAATAATTTGTCTAAAGATGTCTCTTCCTCCCTACTCACTCTCTGGTTCTTGCCCCTCCAGTTTCTCTTGAGACTGACCAGCCTAGGTGGTAGTTGGCGCTTTTCATAAGAAAATGTCTTTCACTGTGATTCTGCTATATATGCCCTTAAACTCTTTCTTCTGGAATGTATGTTATAAGTCTGAGCAAGAAGGGGCTTGGTGGCAGGTGAGAGCCCATAGCAGGCGAGGGACAGACAAATACAACTAACTGGCAGAGCTCAGGTGA
The DNA here is from genome assembly GCA_028555095.1 of Dicrostonyx torquatus. Taxonomy (NCBI): domain Eukaryota; kingdom Metazoa; phylum Chordata; class Mammalia; order Rodentia; family Cricetidae; genus Dicrostonyx; species Dicrostonyx torquatus. Next base: position 233,417 of record JAQHUG010000217.1, read on the forward strand.
GGGGTTTATTGAGAGAAGGGGAAAGGAAAGGGAAGAGATCAACTTCTGGGGATAGGAGTAGCTAAAGAGAAGAGAGAGAAACAGAGGGCAGGGGCAGGAGGGTGGGACGCAGAGAGAAAAAAGGGAAGAGGAAGAAGAGCTTGAGGTAGGTGGAGTTTTGCCTTTTAAAGAAGCAAGGTATTGCCTGCCCAGCCCGCCGGCCTGACACAGGGTGTGCCCCACTCTGTTAGGTCCTCAAGGGGCGGGGCCAGGTCAGTCTGGATGTTAGCAGTGCATCCACTCATCACCTGAAAATTTTCAGTGTCCTCATTCCATTCTTGCAAAATGGGAGGCCATTTGGAAAAGAATTCTTAGACTACAGTTACAGCAGTGATGCGCAGGGGCTTCAGGCTCCACTTCCCCTTTTTCATTTTCCTGTCTCTTTCCTTTAATTGCTTCTCTTGTTTCCTACCATACCTTCCCTGCCAGGATAGAATCATTCCCTTGGGTGTAAGCCTCAAAAAAGCCCTTCTTCCTTTAACTTGCGTCTTGTCAGGTATTTGGACAGAAAAGTAACTAATACACATAGACAAAACATCGCAGATAAATGTTTGGTTCTTTATATTCTCTTGAAATAGCAAGCAGGATTTGTGAAGTCCCCAGCACCGAGGTGAAAACTAACTAGGATTGGCGAGATGACTAGTGGCTAAAAGTGTTTGCAATGCGAGTTTGATTACCTGAGTTCAGAGCCTGGAGCCCACTTGGAAGGAGAAACTTGTCTTTAGAATTCCACATGTATGCCATGGCAAACACACTCAATCATATATGAATAAATAAATAACCCTCAATGCTAGCCATGTTAAAGTTATACATATAAACACACACATACACACACTCCTTTTACAGATGGTTGTGAGCCACCATGTGGTTGCTGAGAATTGAACTCAGGACCTTTGGAAGAGCAGGCGGTGCTCTTAACCTCTGAGCCATCTCTCCAGCCCCCCACACACTCCTTTTAAAAACATTATTTTTAATTATGAGTGTGTGTGTGTGTGTGTGTGTGTGTGTGTGCACGCACACGAGTGCAGGTGTCTTGAGAAGCCTGAAGTGGTGGGTACTGGAGCTGGAGTTACAGGTATAAGCCACCTGATATGAGTGCTGGAGACAGAACTCTGGTCCCCTCCAAGAGTAGCACCGTGACAGACAATCTATCAGTCCTCACAAAAGGGCTCCATAGCTCTGGCGGCAATAACATTGCTGCCACTGTTAGGGTTACCATCAGATAAGCCTCACACAACAGCTGGTTTCTTCCTTTCTTGAATCTGTTATTAAAAATGCCACTTTTATTACTCTTTGGTCCCTGAATCCTTAACCTTCTGGTTAAGTTTATGCCTTCTAGGTTGTAGTGTTTTTATATCAAAACCACAACAATCAGAAGCTGTCAGCTACACTTCCCAGGAACGAAGTACACCTATTCATCTCCTTAGTCAGTGATGGATCTCTATGGGTCTTTTGACGTGGCCCATGCCAACATACAGGAATAAGAAGGTTATAGGAAAATGACCTTTGCCCTTGGCATCTTTCAAGAATGAAGAGCCTAAGTACAGAGGGCTCTAATACGCCTGTCCTACCAGGTACACTTTCTATCAGTTCTTACACTGTCTCCTGTTGTTTCTCTTTCCTGAGCCCTATCCTTGCATACACTGTATGACCTGTGTGTGCACTAAGAATGCGCAGTTAGCATAATGGTGGTTTATTAACTGTATTTTTCTTACTATGATAAAATTTCATAAGTATTTGGGGACATTTCCCATTCAAACCATCACAGAGGGTGAGTTTATGTGGAAAACAAAATGTGAGATGAGGCAGAGGCAGGCTGCTTCAAAATGACAGGACCAGTATCTTGACCACGGTTGCCTTCCAGTTTCATGCTGTCTTGCGGTAATAGATCTCCATAGTAGATTTTCCCCTCACCAGTGCCAGGACAGCTTGTAATTTCCACGAGAAGTCCCACAACTAGCCAGGTATCATCACAAAGGAGAGAGGGCAGGATTCTTTGAGGCAGAGTCTTAAAATCCAGGAAAGTCAGGGATATTCCATTCACTTAGTAATCCGCCTAAGAAAGCATCAACCTTGCTTCCATTACCTGATTCCAGGTGTGTGTGTGTGTGTGCATGTGTGTGTGTGTGTGTGTGTGTGTGTGTGTTTGTGTAAGAGACATGATCGAAATGTTTGACGCTGGATCTGACTTCACTGTCCGTTGAACAGTCCTACCTCTTGAATCTCTGACGTGGTTATTGGCTTCTTGGCTTACATCTGGAAGGTTAGAGAACCAAGATTTGGCTCAGCAAAACCTGAGCAGAAAGACCACACTAATGCAGCCATTTTCTGAACTTGTACCCAGCTCAAAGGTCAGTGAGAAGGAAAGACAGGTATGTGATGAGTGACTGGCTGACTGTGCAGGTGTGTGTGTACTTGAGGAAAAACCTGCAGGGAGGAGCTCTGTAAGAATCAGGTCCTGACACTTACTTGTAAGCTGGGGTAGAAGAGGGGGTGATATGGGGAAGGAGGTTTACAGTGTCCTTTTGGGGCCCACAGTTGGCAAATGCTAGGGGTAGCCAGTGAGTCACCAGCGACTTTCCTACTGGGCAGGAGGTCAGGGAAGAACCTAGAGAAACAAGTCATGTTAGTTCTGCGAACCAAATTACTTACAGAAATTGTCATAGTTCATCCAAAACGGAAGTGCTGCCCACAATGGCATGTCCTGGAGAACAAGCGAAGAGTCTAGAAGTTTCAGGACACATTCACTTGATATTTTGTCTTTCCCTGCCTTCAGTCACCCTTCACGACCTCAGATCACCTTGACTCTTCTCCGTGTATAACCCTAAGCCCTCCCACAAGGAGACAGATTCCATGCTGGAGGCTGCAACTTTGCCATGTTGGCAATGATAAACCAGCTTGTCTTCATCTTCGGCTTGAAAGCTATCTTACAATGAAGGCAAAATAGTCTCATTTCTGCTTATGATTAAACCTCTATTTCTCAAGGATTGGGCTATGCCCTTCCTGTAACTTTAACTACAAATGGTTCTGTACTGCCTGTTCCAGGAAATTACAACCTTGCCTTTGTTTTGGGAGGTTATGACCAACTTGTTTTGCTTATGTTCCTGTTACTCTGATTATTTGTCTGCCAAACAACCCATTTGGAAACCCTACTCCTAAACTATAAAAACCCTGTCCTCACTATGTCCAGGGTTGATCTCTGGAAACCCGCCTTAGGGTGGACAGCCCATGTACACATACACAGCTGGTTTTAATTAATTTGGGCATTGTTAGGAAAAACCCACATTCTAGAACTAGGCTCCTCTTCCCTTCAATGACTCAGCAGCAATGCCATGTCATCACTAGAGGCCAATGTGACACGTCATCGATGATGAGATGCATGTCCACCTCCTGTATGTACATGCTTCATACCCTCATAAAGTCAACACTACCTTATCCCTGCTCAGAGATAGCCTCTCATGTCCCCATCCCCAAAAAATCTCTTGCACTGAATGAAAAATGAAATAGCTATAGTAGAGGAGAAAGTTTATTGTAAATATGTAGAAGAGCATAGCCAGAGTCAAAGACATCCGGTAGAGTCCAGAGTAGACATAACTAGACTGAGCTGGGCCATGTGGGGAGAGGGGGAAAAGAAGGGAGATGGGGAGAGGGGATAGAAGGTAACAGAAGTGTAGCAGTCAGGAGGCCAAAGGTACAAAAGGGATGGATAACCAAAATGTCTGGATTATATAGGGAAGAGCCACTGGGGGGAAGGGTAGCTCAGCCCCTGGACTGGAGAGTTCATGGTAGAGGTCAGGGTATGCCAGCCACACCCTGGAACAAGAAGGGGCTGAGGGATGCTGGGAGAACCTGGTGGTCAGGTCTAGCTTTGATATGTTAAATAGGCACCTCGGTTATTTGTCTGGGGTTTGAAAAGTAACACACATGAGGTCTGTTGCATGGTGTCTGACTACCAAAAAGACCTTACAGCCATGATTTTGATTAATTGTCTTTCTACTCACCATCTGTGGGATTAACAGGCAAAATTCATAACTTCAGTGACTGACGTACTGAACAGTGGATGAAGCATGCCTTGTTTGGGGATGCCTTGCTATTTGATCAACTTCCTCATCTTTGACTTTGGTTATTTAACTTTTGGATTGGTGTTTAGTTAGAATCTACTTAGTAATTTTTTATAACCTTCCTATCCTATTCCATGGCTATGCAGAGGAAGAAAAATAATTTTTCTTTATTCTCTCTCTCTCTCTTGGTTCCACAGCTGTCCAGTCCCAATAAAACACACAGAGGCTATTATTAATATTTTATATTAATAATATTAATATAAAATAGAGTTTATATTAATTAATAGAGTTTATATTAATTATAAACTGTTTGGCCTATTAGCTCAGGCTTATTACTAACTAGCTCTTACAACTTAACCCATAATTCTTATCTGTGTTTAGCCACGTGGCTTGGTACCTTACTCAGTGAGGCATTCTCATCTTGCTTCCTCTGCATCTATCTGGCTGGTGTCTCCAGACTGAGCCTTTCCTTTTCCCAGAATTCTCCTAGTCTGGTCACCTCACCTATACTTCCTGCCTGACTGCAGGCCAATCAGCATTTTATTAAATCAATACAAGTGACAAATCTTTACAGGATACAGGAGCATTATCCCATAGCACTATCTTTTTTTTTTTTTTTTATAACTTCTCAGGTGAGGATCCCATTAACAGGACAGATTGCCAAAAAGATAAAGGTTTAATAAACTGTAAACTTCCTGTACACATAGGACATACCCAGAGAAATGAGTACATTTCCAAGAAGTGACTTTGATAGCACCATCTGGCTTAAATATCATCATTTTCAGGAAACAAACAAAGAAAGAAAGGTTATGGAAATTGAGCAAGAACAGCTCATGAGCAAGGTTAAGGTTTGTCATGCAGATTTAAGTGGGTACTGTCTCCAGCTAGAAACTTAATCATCTTTATTCTCAGAACAGAGAAGACGCCCTTACACATGGAGATTTCCTTTACAGATGTAAATTTCCCTCACAAAGCTGAACTCCCACTCTGTTTTCAGAGCGTTTCCCATGTCTGCAGTTTCTCAAAATAATAAGCTCAGAATGACGCTTATGCCAAAAGGTGCATCTCTGGTGGCACCTTCTGGCCTGCACAGCTCTGACTCTCTGCTGTCTCTATTGTATTCAAGGTTGGGTGTGACCTCCTCTCTCAACCTCTCTCTCTTTCTCTCTGAAATATCTTCATTGTAATCATCTTGAATTAAGTCTTTCTTACCATCTTAACAAGAACAAAGATTTTTTTTTTCTATTACTTCTACAGGGTACCGTTCTGTCTACCGGGACCTGGTATTGCTTGAGAACTGGCACTTACCCAGGGCACAGTGGGGACATGGGTTGGTTGTTTCGACCTTGGCCAACACAATTTCCCTTTCATTCCTTTTACACTGGCAGCCTGTTCTGGCTTCTTAGAAGGTGAGCATAGGATGCAGGCCCCAACCATTACTTGAACACTGGCTGGTCTATGTTTTTTGAGCCTGAAACATAGACTGCACCAGAAATAAGTATTCTGTTGAGGTTTCTGAACTGGTAAGTGTGTTCTATCAGGCTTAGCCCTGCAACCTGACTGGAGAATCTTTCTGCAGTTGGCCAAAATGAAGCTAAAATGCAGAGAACAAGAGGAAGTGGTCCCAAAGACTTCTGTCAGAGATTCTAGCCAAACTTTGGCTCTTCCAAAGCTAGGGTGGCTCCTCTGGCCTGAGTCAGTCTGGTCTGAGGCACCTGCCCTAGCAGCTGAGAGTCCTGTGCACATGGTCTCATTCTGTTGCCATCTTATTCATTCCCTGACCAACAGTTCCAACTGCATCCTCCCTGGGCTTTCTCCTCTGCCAGTACCCAGTCTCTCTAGGATGGGAGCAATTAAAAGGTGCCTGGACCAAGGCCTGGCTTCTCCACTTCTCTCTTCTGCTGCTGTTAGATCCAGAGTGGGTCATCAAAAATGGTTGCGCTGGTGACAATATCCTAAACAAAAGAATTCTGAGTGGGTAAACAGAAAGACTGTCACTGGGTATAAATGGAAGCCTGATCTCAGCACTCCTCAGGATTCTCATAAAGCCAGTTTCTGTTTACTAGGAAAACCACTAGCTCCCTTATCTGCCCCAAAGGTTAATTACCTAGGGCAAGGACGTCCAGTTCATCTATACAGCCTGCACCCCCACCCTGCTATCATACAAAAGCTGCTTGCTCTCTCACCAAGTTGCTGGTCTTAGCCTTGGCAGTTTGACCCCCAATACGTCTTTCTTTCTACCCGCAGAGTAGTCCAGTTGGGCAACTTCACCCTTGCTTACAGTATTCAAATCTGAACCTCTCCATGCTGTAGTTTAGCAGCGGTGAGAACAAACCACACATGCAACAAACCCACGATGAAAGTTTATTGATAGGGTGTGAAAAAAGAGGGGTTCATGGAGGTCTTTCTCAGAAAGGAAAGTGGGAGAGAGAGAGAGGAATCGGTGGAGCCTTCCTTTAAAGAGGCTTAGCATGTGTACAGACTTAGGCAACCACACAGTGCATGTGTATAGATTATGCAGTAATGTACGGCCATAGGATCCTGGGCTGAGTAAGTATTTGGCTGAATACTGACAACACATGCACGGTTATCAGACCCTGGGTCTGGCTAGGTGATGCCGGAAGTGCTAACATCCCTTTTGTTTATTACAAACCGCAAGTTAGGGATAGCAAGTGGAGGTGAGAAATGAGGGGCCTGGTTCTCGAGACTGCTTCCTGCTGATGTGGGAGGCATCAGTCATCTTTGGGGGACTTGAGAAAGCTGGGGTGCTGGCCACGTCCTGGGGTAGCTGGTTGTTTCAGTGCCGTCCAGGCTCTGTGGAACCATCCGGCACTGTTGGAATCTGGCAAGATTCTGCCAGGGCAGAAGATAAAGTTAAATTCAGGGGAAAAATTTTTCCTTGGATCCTGGTAATTGACAGAGGGAGGCTTACGAGAATTTCTAAGTTTTTAAAAAGAGATAAGTTTTAGACACATTAAAAAACAACCAAAGGGAATTTAAAATTCTGAGCTTGTGGCTATGGTAATATAGTGGTGGAGTATAATGGGAAGTCCTCTGCCAGAGCTAGATTAACAGTTTATCAGAACTCTATTGGCTAGTGTTTAAGTTATAGATAGTAACATAGTGAGGAGTCTGGAAGATGTTTCATCCTTTTATACATCTCAGATCACTTCCTCCTATCACCAGTGAAGCTTTCCCACCTCCACAGGAACGAACCTTAAAGCCCCGCCCCTTCCCCATGACCTCATCTTAACACTCAGAACTCAGGTGGCAGTCAATAGTAAATGGTTATGCTGAAATCTCTTCTGTGAGTCTCCTTCTTGATTTTGGGGTGTGGATATCTCTGGGGTGTTGTTTCTTACCACCTGGGCACATTTTATAGTCTTTACACCTCTAATTCTGTGGCTAATGGTTGGTAGTCCTGCAATAACATCTAATTAGTTTAATTAGAAAATTTAAATATGTCATTGGAGATGCATAGGAAGAAAATTGATGAGGCAGGATGTGATTAGTAGAGACAGGAGCATGCAGAATGGGGTCAGGAAGAGCATATGGGGTTCCCAATCCGGCCAAGTACGGTTGTGGGGTGAAGTCTCATTTTTCTGGGATTGGAGACAAGGTGGGATAAGTGAGGTGGGATAAGTGGATCGAATCCAGTGAGGGAGAACCTCGAGCTTAGCAGCTGTGGGGGGCTACAAGAATTACTTTGAAGGGGCTCCTGCCATTTAGGAGAAAGGGGTTATGGGCACTGGTCTGGAAGAGAGAAGGACCTGATCTTCGATGTTGACTGGAGATGGATAGGGGTTGGTGCATGGTTGGAGCAGGAGGTTGTCAGTAAAATCCATAGGAGAGAACAAAGATGATAGAGTAGGGGGTGAGCCAGTGACCAGAGAGAGGTGAGGGTTTGGATGGAAGGCCGGGGGGTGCGTTAGAACTGGCCTTCCATACTTGAGTTCAAATGGCGTGATTGAAAGAGGTTGCTTGGGTCTGCCCAGAGTCTGAAAAGAGCCATAGGCAAGAGCTTTACCCAGTCAAGGTGAAGTTCCTGTGACATTTTAACAAGAATTTTTTTTTAAGGAACAGTTAGTTCATTTTATCTTTTCTGAGTCCTGATGGTGATATGGGATATGAAAATGCCAAGGGATCCTGAGTGCTTTGGATAGGGTTTGGGAGATCTTGGAGGTGAATTCAGAACCATTGTCTGGCTGGAGAGAGGCGAGGACTCTAAATCACGGAGGTCAGAGACCATCCGAGCCCTTTTGTTAGTGGTGGAGAATGCTTTTGCCCAGCCTGAGAACATGTCTACTAGAAACAGGAGGGCATGTAGGTAAAGTCAAGTTGCCAGCCAGTCATCGGGAGGGATCCCCTGGCCTGGTGAGTAGGAAAAGGGGGAGATTGTGAAGTCTGGAATTAGGGTCTGACATTTGACAGATTTTACTATAGGCAGTAGAAGTACTTAAGAAACACAAGTCCTCAGGAGTGGGCTGAAGAGGGGCCTTGATAAAATTAGACAAAACCTGGCTGTTAGGATGAAAGAACTGGTGTAGATGGAACAGAATTTGTCGAGTGTCAGGGGACCGTGAGGATGTGATTTGTGGTGCATGGACTTACTGGAGTGGGTGAGGTGAGTCTGGGCCTTGAAGGGCTGATGCTCTAGCTGCCTTGTCAGCTCGGTTATTTCCTTTAGAGAGGCTGGAGCTGTCTGTCTGATGAGACCTGCAGTGAGTAATTCCTAAAGCTTTGGAGAGGTGTGGGACTTTTAACATGGCTGTAATTTGGCCTGAGTTAGTTACAGATACTCCTTTTGCTGTAAGTAGCCTGTGAAAGACCCCCAGATTTGGGAGACTCTCACTCAAGTCTCAGGACAACATGACCCCCCAAGAACTCATGAGAGACCGTTCTTGCTGTAATCACACAAGGTTTATTGACAGGAACCAGAGCGCTGGGACTAAGACTCATATCCCACACAGGGGTAGAGAAGTTTGACCCCAAGTAGCTGGGAGAAGGAATATTTAGGGGAAGAAACCACAACCCAAAGGGGGTAGGGAGGGCGTCATTGGAAAATTCCGAAAATACCACTGATAATCACAAGGTGGTAACTCCCTGTTTTTCAAGATTGTTCTCAAGATTATAATCTAACTTTGTGGCTCTGTTCCAGCCAGTTCCTGGAACAGAGTCATGCAACCAGCTAACCTAGATTTTTGGCTCTACTCTTCCTGCTAGGGGGTCTGGATTTATCCTGTGCTCTTTCCAGATAGCAGTGTGGGACAGGATGATGTGACAAGCATATTTGAAATCAGTGTAAGCATTTAGGAGCTGTCCGTGTGCCAATCAGAAGGCACTGGTGAGAGTGATTAGTTCAGCCTGTTGGTTGGTAGTGTGGACAGGGAGTGCTCATGCTACAACCATCCCAGTATCTGACAGTATTGCATAACCTGCTGTTTGGGTACCGTCATGTAAAAAGGGGCTGCTATCTGTGTACCAGGTATAAGTAGCCCAAGGCAATGTACCTTCCTGTAGGTGAAAGGGGTGGGGCAGTATTTCCTCTAGGGTTTCAATGCAGGAATGAGATAGGGAATGATCAGAGTTGGCTCAAGGAAGAAGATTTGAGATATTCGTGGGAACCAGCCATGATAAGCTAAGTCTAGGCAGGTCACCCAAAGGAAGCTCTCTACTTCTAACCATTATCACCTGGGACTCTGGCCATCGATGAATTTAAATGGAGTCTGGAGTCTCCGTAGTTTACCCTGAGTCAATGCCTGGCTACAAGAGGAACCACAGGCTGAGATTCCATGACCCTCACCCAAGAGCAGACCATTCAAAGGAAATGCCTGACTTTCCAACAGCTGTAGCCAACGCACCTCACCAGGACATCCCTAGACAAATGTCAGCCAATCAGGGGTCCTGAACCTCAGAGATTCCCTCACCCCCACCTCTTCTACTATAAAAACCCAATTCTAATTGAGCTCAGGGCTCTCTGGATATTCTAATATGTTGGACATGCGGAGAGACCGAGTTTGCAAACTTGATTGAAATAAAGGCTCTTTGCTTTTACATATGGGACTTGGTCTCCTTTGCTGGCTCTTGTGGGGACCCCGCGAATTTGGGCATAACAATATTGATGGGTGAGCAAGATTGAAAAGTAAGTGTGGCATCGTCTACTAGTGCCATCTGGAGAGAAAGAACCCGGGAAGAAGGTAGAGTTTATAGGCCCTTATCAGTTAAGAGATGGGACAGGTTGTGTGAGAAGATAGTGGTCGGTGACTCAAAGGTTAGTTTTTGTGATTCATACATGAGGAGCTCAGCCATCACTAAGCATGCATGCAGGGTGCCCATCCCATGTGTAAGGTCTAGTTTCTTTTTGACAGGTTTGCCACTGGTGCAAAGGAAGGTCCCAGCTGTTGGTTTAGGACTCCAAGGGCATATCCCTCCTTTTCTGTTACACAGAGGGAGAAAGGATGAGTTAGGTCTGAGCGACTAAGGGCTGGAACCTGAGGAAGAGTCTGTTGCAGCTTCTGAAAGGGCTTAGTAATGGGGTTGAGGAGGAGCTCATGTGAGGAGCTATGGGCTGCCTCGTATAAGGGATGGGCAAGGAGGGAGAAAAGGGATGCAGGAATGTAAGCAACCAGCTATTCCTAAGATAGGTAACATTTCCTTTTTAGTAGAGGGGAGTGCAAAGGACTGGATTAGGTGTTTTCTATCCAAAGGAATGGCTTTATGGGTTGGGGTAACAGTTAATCCCAAATAGATGACCTGAGGTGTGGATAGTTAGACCTTAGAAGGTGAGACTCTATAGCCCCAGCTGGACAAGAAATTTAGAAGAGCAGAGGTGTTAGTAGTTGGGCTAATTTATAGGGATGGGTTGCAGAGCAGGAGGTCATTTACCTACTGTATGAGTTTGAAAGATCACAGCCCCAAAAGTTTCCTCTTATGGACACTGTTTCTGCTGGCCACAAGGTTAAAATTAAGAACAGGTCCAGGTGAAGCTGGCAGGTTGCTGAAAAGAGAATCTTTTATTGAAAGATTCTTTTACTGAGTGATGGAAAGATACTGAGAAGAGAAAAACACTGAATGTGAAAAACAAGTATGTCAGTTTCTTCCTAGAGTAGGTTGGACTATGTTAATTTGGCCCTGTCTGTAACCCTGGTCTAATGATTTGGACCAATCAGCATTGTATTTGTACCCCTTAATGTTAATTTTGTGGGCTTTGTCTATAAAAGCTGTTTGTAACAATGCCTGGGGTGGTCAGATAGCCAAGGCTTCTGCTGAGGCTGCTGCTGTCTGTCTATCCGCAGGCCTGTGTACTAATCCAATAAAGTGCCTCTTGCTTGTTGCATCCAGTGGCCCGAGTTGGATTCCTTTGGGCAGCGGAGCTGTAGATCTTTCAAGTTTAGATTTGGAGAGAGACAAAGAGAGTAGGTTAGAAGCTAGGGCCCGGCCAAGTAGATGTGGGCTGTCCCAGAACCCCTGGGGTAGGATAGTCCAAGTGAGCTCTGTGGAGAGGTGAGTGTCAGGGTCAGTTCAGGTGAAAACAAAAATGTTTTGAGTCTGAGTGTTGAGATGGATAGAGAAGAAAGTGTCCTTGAGATCCAGAACTAAGAAATGGGAGGTTCCTGAAGGGATAGTGGAAAGAAGTTTGTGAGGGTTGGGCACCATGGGATAGAAAAGACCATTGCAGAATTAGTGAGCTGGAGGTCTTGAACCAGGCGGTAGTTCCCGTTAGCTTCCTTAACTGCAAGTATAGGGTTGTTAAAAGGAGAAGATGTAGGATGAAGCAGTTATTTTCTTAGACAGTCAGAGATTATAGCTTTAAGTCCCCAAAGGCTCTGGGGTAAGAGTGGGTACTGGGCTTGGGGAATGTACTGGGTAGGGTCTTGTAATTGGATGATGATGGGGAAATGGTGTCTAGCAACAGAGGGATTTTGGGTTTCCCAGACCTGGAGGTCCTCCATACATTAAGACAGTTTTTTCAGGTTTGGACAAAGTGACTCTCCTTTAAAAGAAACACAAATAGCAGATGCTTCTTTTGTATTTTTGTACTAAGTGTAAGCATATCCTTGTGATTACACAAAAACAAAGTAAGTTTTCAACCATAAAGCCAACAAATCTCAAATTAAAGACAATAGTTAAATGTCAGATTATAGGATTGTGCTTTGCTAATGTCACATTGCTGACACTAAAAAAGAGAAGGGCACAACCTAGACTCCTCAGCTTCAGCTTCTCTACCCCTGGAGCACAGCTCTTAGTCTCTGGTCTTCTCCCTGCTCCATTCTCTCTGACCTGTAATTCATTGCCCCTAAAACATATATTGTAACAAAGACTATCTATAATAATTGAAATGAAACCTTACAAAAACTTCTTGTGACCATAAAGACTGTTTCAATTTCTTTGAAGGGTAATGCTTGTAAGTAACATTTTAAAGGACAAGTCTTGTTTATTTTATTTGTTTTGAGACAGGGCCTCACTATGTAGTCCTGACTGTCCTGGAATTTACTATGTAGACCATGCTGGTCTTGAATTCACAGAGGTCTGCTCATGTCTGCCTCCAGAGTGCTGGCATTAAGGGTGTGTGTTACCACACCTGGGTAAAAAAGTATATGTTATGGAATATTTCTTTTGTATACTGTGAAGATTTGTCACTGTGATTGGTTTGATAAGGAAGCTCAATGGCCAATACCTGAATAGGATAAGGTTAGGCGGGAGAGCAAAACTGGGAATGCTGGGAGGAAGAAGGGTGGAGCTGAGAGAGTCTTGAGCAGATACAGGAAGAAGCAAGATAGGCCATACTGAGAAAAGGCACCAAGCCAGGTGGCAAAGCATAGATAAGAAATATGGGTTAATTTAAAATATAAGAGTTAGCTAGTAACACACCTAGCTATTGATTGAGCATTTACAGTTAATATTAAGTCTCTGAGTGGTGATTTGGGAGTGGCTGCATGCATAGGAAAATGGCCTACAAGTGTAATTCCTAATTTTCCTTTGTTTAACAATTACTTATTGAAATGTAGAATACGGCCACATATGATGGCGCATTATTTGAATTTCAGTGTTGCAGAGACTGAGAATGCAAGGCTGGGTTACATAGCAGTTCTAGGACAGCCTTGGCTGTACAGTGAGATTCTTCCTCAAAAATAAATAAATAGATAAGTAAATACATGAAACTGTATGTGATTTTGGTCAGCAGTGTACATGATTAATACTAACCTTCAACTTCACAGGACCTACAATCACTAGAGATGGGCTTCTGGTTGTACTGCTGTAAGACAGACTATATCTTGGTTTCATTAATTGGGATGGGAAGAGCCTCCCAATCTTCAGTGGGACATGAGCTGTGTAAGTGAAAAAAGCAAGCCAGGCATCAGTGTGTGTCTGTTCAGTGCTTGCTCTCTCCTGACTGTGACTTTGATGTGAGCAGGAGCTTCAAGCTCCTGCGGCCTTGACTTCTCCACTGGGATGGACTATACCTTGAGTTGAGGGCTCCAGAAACTCTTAACACTGTTTGATCTGCTAGAGTGTTGTCACACCAAATCAGGAAAAGAAACTGAGAGAAACACGTACTACTAATAACCATTCTTAAATCAATCAGAAGAAATATTTTAACATTTGGGGTATTATCATCACAGGAAATGTTTTAGAACTTTAAGATTCAATCACTTTGTATGTATGTATTTGTGATATGTGCCATGAAATTGAAAGGAGTGCAAAGAATGGAATGAATGATAGCAAATCTCATTCTCATTTATTTATGTGAATGATGATATTCGATTCTGACATAAAAAAGATGAAAAACAGAAAGACACTTTTTGTTGAGCTCCATCTCATTCTAATAAAAACCATTATTCATGCATGGACATATAAGCTAATTTGTAAAGAGCCAGCATGGTGGAAGGCTAGCAACTGCTGCTGGTGTGAGCACAGCAGGCAGGTAGGAACATATTCTCTGAAGAGCCTGGCCGCTGGGAAGGGAGTGCTTCCCAGAAGATAGTTACCCATGTGGTCTGTGGAACATGGCGGGGGAGTTCTCTAGACCAGGACAGGCAGACCTAAGTCTGTGGGCCAGGAGAGGCATTCACAGAAAAGGACACCTGAAGATAGAGAAAGGCTGACTGACATGTGAGCACATTCATTAAACCTGCTTCATGTTCCAGCAGCAATGGCAACCAGTAAGGGGGTTTTGTGGTCACAACCATAGTGTGCTCAGTACATCCCCCTTCCCCACCTCTAGGAAGAGCAAGTCCTCTCTTCTCTCAGGGGTATCTTGGTTATTCGGGTTCCTTTGTTTTTCAAATTGGCTTGGTAGATCCCACAAAGAAACCTATAGGTGGAGCTGAGAAGATGATCCCAGGACAGTGTTTGCCATGTAAACATCAAGACCTGTGCTTGCTCCCCAACACCCATGGGAAACGAAGAGCATGGCAGAGTACACTGTAATCCTGCGCTGGGCTGGCAAGGACAGGTGGATGCCTAAGGCTCTGGTCAGCCAGCCTAGCCAGGAGCTCCAGGTCCCAGCATGAGACCATCTCACAAAGCGAGATGGACAGCTCCTGAGGAATCATACCTGAAGTTGATCCCTGGCTTCTGTACACAGAGAGATGCAGTTGAACAAAGAAACACACCAATCCATCCTCTAACACGCTTTGTAAAATCGCAGTGGAGATCCAATTACCATTACACTAAATCTGACTTGTTGGGGTGTTGAAATGACTCTTCCTCCATGGGTAATGTATATGTCTCTCTCCCTTTTACATTATTATAGTCTTCAGTGAAGTTTACACTTTTCCCCAAGGAATTTTCTGGACGTGTTTTCTTAAATTTGCTCCTAAGTAGTTTATAGTTTTTCATGTCATTTAAAATGTTATGTACATTTTAAATATTATATACACAAAGAGAACATTCATTAATATACATATACAGATTACTGTTTATATGTCGGAACTTTGTGTTGGTCTTGAATTTGACAAAACTGCCAAATTCTCTTACTGCTTTTATAGTCTGTTGACTCTCATGGGGTTTCCTGCAGATAATTACTTTTCATGAGAACAATGATCATCTTGGTCCCTCTGTGACTTTTCCTGATCTTCCCATTCTTCTTGTGTTGACTACAATGGCTAGTACATGTTGGCTCTATTTGTTAATAGTGGGTTCTCACCGCTCTAGAGGCAGTGGGATGTGGGAGAATAGAGTCTATGAATGAGGCAGACTAAAGTCTCATGCTAAAGCTGACTTTGTTTAGATCAGACAATTTATATTTTGATGGCCAAGAAAGGTCATATGAGCCAAGTTCACATGAGTTCAAGGAGCTGAATAGCATAGCAAATGGCAGTGGGTAAGCTGAAGCAAACCCACTCCTATTTACTACACCTAGGAGGGCCACTACGCACACTCCAAGAACAATCCTGTACTTCGGAGGACTGAGGTCATAAGACTCTTATCCTGCTTTCTTGGAGTTTTCTCACAAAGAGGCAGCATTCTCCCCACACGGCTTCATTCACGGGCCGTGTGCAGACAGTGGTGGGTGTGCTTATTTTCCTCACAGGACTTGGAGACATCAACTGTTACTGCACTGGAAACGTGCTCCCTGATGTCTAGCTGTCATAGTGCTACAGCATGTTGAGTAGGCTGTGGGGAGAGAAAAGCCACCAACAGCTTTACCCATCTACTGTAAAGACAGCTCACCTGGCAAGATATTTCCATTGGTGCAATTGTGGCACAGATGTCTTGAAGGTTAACTAACAGCTAGCTGTCTGATTAGATTTAATAGGAAAGAGCTATAAACTTAACTAAGAACTGTGCCTAGAGAGGTCATAGACCCTAGAAGAGAACCTACAGCTGTCACTTTGCTGAATTGGTAGAGTATTCAACTGCCATCTAAATACTTACCTTTAGAGCTGGAGTCTAATACCACCTTCACCTCTCAGCAGAGACGCTTCTTTTTGCATTGGGCAGAGAGCAACACATTGCACCCCAAATGACCAAATTGCAGAGGGTAAGTGACTGTAGAGTGCTCATTCCCAATGGGACACTTCCAACACATTTCCCACGAGGCTCAGGGAGTACTGCAGATGAGGGCGGAAGACTGCTGAGAACAGTGTCTTCTGTACACAGTAAGCAACAGCACTCATAGGCTTTCAACAACTGTGGTTGTTTACACAAGACCTACACAAGGTAAACCTGCTCAATATCTCAGCAATGGGAGGGGACTCACACACCTCCATCTGAAAAGCTAAAGGCAGTTGATAGCAATAGGGGAGTAAAAGTCAGCTTTCTTGAGGAGAGGGAGCTCCTATATCTAGGTTGCCTGTGCAGTAGACAGCCCTATATCCTTACATAGTTGGACTCAGTAAGAGGAAGGGAGTGATCTGGGAGGAGTTAGAGGTTGAGAGTGAGGAGTGAATCAAAATTAAAATCCACTCATGCATGATGTAGGGAATAAAAAGACAAATAGTGTGTATTTTTGCCTTTATTTTGAGTTTAAATGGATTACTGGACACTGTACTATGAAGAATGGTATTTGGTTAAGACATTCGGTTGCTGGGGCTGAAGAGCATCTCACTCATTTTATTAGTTAGAATTCTCTAGAGTAACAGAACTTAACAGAATGAATAGGTAAAAAGATGGATGGATGGATAGATAGATAATCGATAGGTGAATGGATGGATAGATAGATAGATGGGTGAGTAGATAGATAGATAGACAGACAGATAGACAGATGAGTTGCTAGATTGATGGATAGATAGAGATAAAGGGGATTTAGCGGAATGATTTACGGGCTGCAGCCTAGTTAATCCAACAATTGCTGGCTGTGAACAGAAAGTCCAAGAATCCAGAAGTTTCTCAGTCTATAAGGCTGAATATCTCAGGTCTTCTTTCTGGAATCCTGAAGACATAGGCTCTAATGCCAGTGAAGGAATGGATTTACTAGCAAGGTGAGAGCAAACTAGGAAAGCAATAAGCAGAAACTTCCTTCTTCCATCTCCTTATATAGGCATCCAGAAGAGGGTGTGGCCCAGATTATAGGTGGGGTTTTGTGGCTCTGCTTCTTCCTCCACATCATTGGTCCATGAGGGTGGAGGGAGCACAGTGGGGAACAGGGTTCAGATGGCTGTGAATAAGATGGAGACAGCCCTCCAGGAAATGACTTGGGTGAATCAGCTCAGCTTTAGTCCAGAGTAAGAGAAATAAATAGGATTGGGGAAGTCTGGGGGTAAAACCTAATTTGCATTAAGTGGCAGTTCCTATCATAAGGCTTTGTATGTGGCTGCAGAGTCCTATAGCAAAGCTCCTAGTACAAGTCTTAGTTACCATGCAGAAGGGGACTTCTAACAGGAAATTGTGCTAAGAATCATGCTAAAGATAAACCAGGATCCAGGTTTAGAGACAACGTGAAGAAAAGGCCAGTTCTCCGGACCCAGGGACAGTCTCCAGATAAGGTAGAGAGCAGGAAGTCTCACTGGGGGCTGGGGGTCCCCATGTCACTGAGCTTTGGAAAAAGTTGCCAGGCCATGATAGATTGCAACCTCTGACCAGCAAGGCCTTCCAGTGGGTTTTCCTAGCTCAAATGATCCGGACTAAAGGTATGTCTTCCCACCCCAAGATCTAGATTAAAGGCGTGACTTTTCCCTACTCAAAAGATCTGGGTTAAAGGTGTTTCTTCTTACCTCAGAGATCCAGATTAGAAGTGGATCTTCCTACTTCAAATGAAGCAAAAATCCCTCACAGGTGTGCCCTCTATTTTTTTAATATCTATTTATTATGTATACAATATTCTCTCTGTGTGTATTTCTGCAGGCCAGAAGAGGGCACCAGACCTCATTACAGATGGTTATGAGCCACCATGTGGTTGCCAAGAATTGAACTCAGGACCTTTGGAAGAGCAGGCAGTGCTCTTAACCGCTGAGCCATCTCTCCAGCCCATGCCCTCTATTTTTGCGTTATAGTTAATTCCAGGTGTTGTCAAGTTTACAATCAAGAATAGTCAACAAAATGATTAAGAACACTGGCTACTCTTTGCAGAAGTCCTGAGTTTGTTTTCCAGTACACACATGGTGGCTCACAGCTGTCACTCTAGTTCTAGAGGATGTGACAGCCTTTTCTGGGCTCTGAGCACATCCTCATTCACATGTGCATGCACCAGCCTATACATACACTGAATTAAACACAACAAAACACGGCTTTAAAAATGAAAAGATGTTAGGTTGTTATCATACACCGGTAGGGAACTCTTCTAATTCTGATCTTAATTAAAGTATTTATTGTGAACAAATGGGTATTGAATATTATCAAGTACTTTTTTTTTTACAATTTATTGAAATGATATTACACTTATTTTTCTCTCTTATCTGTTAATGTGATAAATTATAATAGCAGACATTCTAATTTCAAACCATCACAAACTGTCCTCATTAGCACTGCTGTGATTAAACTTACTTGATCATAACGTAAATGTGTCGTACACGGTGGCAGGCAGACTGTGGTTCCCAAAGGCACTGGTACCCCAATCCCGGGGACCTGTGAAAATGTTACCTTAAAGGTCAGCAAGAAAGGTTCCCCCTGGAAATAACATTACAGACTTGAGGATGGAATGGGTTCCATGTAATGAAGAGCTCTTGAAATCAGAGGAGGAAGACAGAATTGAGGGTCAAAGATGTGTGAACAAGATACAATCTGGGGTTGCTGGCACTGGAAATGGAAGAAAGCTTTCAGTTGGGGGTTATTGGTGGCAGTAGCCCTCGACTGACAGCCAGCAACACAGATCACCCCACCCTACAGGTGTAAGGGACTGACACCTGTAGGTGTCCTCAAACTACCTAAGGGAACAGGAGAGGGATTCCCCTAGAGCTTCCAAACAGGCATGCGTGTGCCCCTGACAGTCGTGTGGTGGAAGCACGCTCGCCCTGAGACCTACAGAAACTGAGAGGACGAGTGTCTAAGCCTCTGATTTCGCTGATATGTCATGGCATCAAAAGAAAACAAATGTCCATGATCAACATTTCATGCTCATTGTCCGTGTACCTTATTCAGTTCCGTGCATGTCTGCTCAGGGGTGAATTTGTCGTGTGTTCCCTTCCCCCTCTGCTCCCGTGTGCTTACCGACACACAGCGCAAACAGAGGGGAGCCCTTGTCTGTTCACTCCAGAGCTGTTTGCTTATTTCTTGGGTATCTGCCATAACTCACTTGTTAAAAATCACTTGGCTTTGCTATATTTTTAAGTTTATTTTCATTTTTAATCACAGTATAATATATGTGCATATTTAAAATCGGATGGTACCACTTGTAATAAAACCCACTCATACCAGTTCTTACCCATCCTCTTCCGGAGTCATCTCAGCCCAATGCTTGAGCCGCTGCGTTGCACATCTCCATCCAGGCTTCTGTGTGCTGTGCTGTATTAACTTTCTGTCACAACAAAACACCACAGACACAGTGTCTTAAAGAAACACACTCATTTGCCCATTACTCTGCTGGAAATGAAGTCAGAGTCGCAAGGGACCATGGACAAAATGCTGGCAGAGCTGTTCTTCCTAAGGCCCCAGGGACAATGCTTCCCCCATCTCTTCTGAGCGGAGAGACTGCTTTGCAGTCTGTTCTACCATTGTCTCTGCCTTTGAGATATTTGCATTCTTCTTCATCAAACCCAAATTGCTGCTTGCTTCCACCCACAAGCACACACTTGTAACGGGGTTCATCCGGGGACATTTGTGGAGTCCACAGTTTTGGATCCATTCCATCTAGACTAAAGGTCAGAGTTCAAACCTATTCTTGCTCCTCAAGGATGAACAACAGGATGTTCGACCAAAGGTGTGGCTACTGAGTGCTTTGCTCATCAAAGGCCAGACACCAGGATGCTTGATTTGGGGTGTGGTTACCAGGTGTTTTGAGACTAAGGAAGTAATTGCCCTTACTTGTTCTTTTGACTGGGGAATATAAGGGTTGTGAGTGATAAAACTCAGGGCTTTTGTTACAGTCTTCACTGGGAGCCTCCTGACTCTGTCTTCTGTCCTTGTCTATTTCTGTCCTCAATCCGCACTCCCCTTCTCAGGACCATGTGGACAAGTCGACCGGTCACAACATTTAGGGATAATCCAAGAAAATCCCCCCATTGTAAGGTTTGAACTTACATAGATGTCCCTTTTGCCATTTTGCTGGACATCTGAGGGGGTCAGAACTCAGCTAACACACCTGCTTTTTCTGAAGCTTATTGGCTTGTCGGCATGGGCTTCATTAGATGATTTCCTGCTCTGCAGTCCTGCCCCTCCCAGCATACACACATTTCTCCTCCTCTGTCTTCTAAGCACAGTTATTCCACCACCTTTACGTTAACACCGCAGTCAGTATTTTATAATTACAACTGGTAAATATTATCCTAGCTGAAGCTTAAGTGGACTATGCTTTGCTTTTCCCTTCTTGATCAATAATTAAAATACATATATATTAAAATACATATGTCTTAGTTTTCTATTTGGGCATTACCAAGTCAACCTTACGCTCCATTATCCTGTGTATTGTTAGTTTTAATGTTTGTCTTGGGGATGTTCTCTTTGGACCTCCTTCCATTCTCCCTACATCTACCACACATTGTCCTCCAAGTTCTTGTCCCCACATCATCCTAGGCAACCTCCTGGCCTCCCTCCTGATCTGGGCCGCAGGTCTTTGGCCTGCCCATCATTTCAGTGAAATACAACCTTATCAGCTTCTGAGAAAGGGTGCTAAGGGAAGTCCTGATTCACCACTAGATCAAACACTGCACCAAGAAGAAGAGAATATCCACACAGAGAAATGTAAGCCAGTCAGATAATCTAGAACAGAGGAACATGGCAGGTCACACAGCCTTCTTTCTTCATCAAATACATTTGAAGGGAAAAAAGCACTCCAAGAGCATAATTTGGCAGGGAGGGGAGTCTAGAATAAAAGACCTCAGAAAGTCAACAATGTATGGGCCATATATTCAAATTTTTAAAAAATCTGTGGCATTAATGAGATAACTGGAAACTGGAACACTAGATTCTGATGGCATCATTTACAAATTTAAAAACTTGGGCTGGAGAGATGGCTCAGAGATTAAGAGCACTGACTGTTCTTCCTAAGGTTCTGAGTTCAATTCCCAGCACCCATCTGTAATGAGATCTGGTGCCTCTTCTGGCCTGTAGGGACACATGCAAAGTAGAATGCTGTATACATAATTAATAAAGAAATCTTTAAAAAAATTTAAAAACTCTGTGTGTGTGTTGTGTGTGTATATATAGTTGTGTGTGTGTATATGTAGCTATGTGTGTGTGTGGGTGTGTGTTGTAGGTGTGTGTATATGTGTAGGCATGTGTGTGTAGATGTGTATGTATGTGTGTAGGTGTGTGTGTAGTTGTATGTGTAGGTGTGTGTAGGGGTATGTGTGTGTGTGTGTGTGTGTGTGTAGGCATGTGTGTGTAGGCATGTTGGCTCACACAAGCCATGGCATGTATGTGCAGATCAGAGAATAACTTGTGGGAGCCAATTCTCCCTTCACTATGTGAGTTATGAGAATTGAACTCAGGTTGTTAGGCTTGACAGGGAGCTCCTTACCTACTAGGCTATCCTTCTGGCTTGATACTATCTAATTTTCACTCAGGTAGAGTAAAGGTGTTATAGTATATTTTTTAGGCCCTTATCTTTGGGAGAGCCGCACTGACAGGACAGGAGGCATGAGCTTAGCATGTAGATGTGTTGAGAAGTACCACAATTTGACCATCATTGAGGCTGGGTGTTAGGAACATGAGAGTTAAACAGACATCTACACCTTTTAAAAATTTTTTGGTTTTGTTTTTTGAGATAAGGTTTCACTGTGTAGCCCTGGCTGTCTTGGAACTTGCTCTGTAGATCAGCCAGGTCTCAAACTCAGAGATCGGCCTGCCTCTGCCTCCTGAGTGCTGGGATTTTAAGGCACGTGCCCACTTCCCAGCTTGTTGTCTGAGGTTTTCTATCCTGCCCAGTTCTCACAGTTGTTAAGTCCCAAAGAAATCACAGAGAGGTCTATATTAGTTATAAACTGATTGGCCTAGTAGCTCAGACTTCTTATTAACTCTTATAACTTATATTAACCCATTATTCTTGTCTATGCTAGCCACGTGGCTTGGGACCTTACTCAGTGAGGCAGTCACAGCTTGCCTTTTCTGTGGCGGGATCACAACTGCAGAGGAATGGACTTTCTTCTTCCCAGAATTCTCCTGTTCTCATTGACCCACCTCTATTTCCTGTCTGGTTGTCCCGCCTATACTTCCTGCCTGGCTTCTGGCCAATCAGCATTTATTTAAAATATGATTGACAGAATACAGACCAATGTCCCACACCACCAGCTAAAATCTCTACCTTTTAAGTATTTGAGTTTTTCTACACTAAATCAGATCTTAAATTCATAAATGAGAAGGAAAAAAACCACCAACTACCACTATAATGGATTCTGTCCCTTTACGGGCAAGCCACGCCCACTTCTTGTCTGGCACAAGCAAGCCTGCAGTCGTAGATTCATTCTCTCTGTCGTGCCCCCCCCCCGCTCCTGGAGTGGGCGGTGGGCTTTTTCTGTTCTCCTCCCCCCACCTCCTTCTTTCTTTCTTTTTCTCCTTCTCTCTCCTCTTCTGCTTCTTCCCCTCCATAATCCACCTAATAAATGTTTAACTTTAATACCCGTCTGGTCTCATGCACCCGCCGCCTGCCACTGCCTGCTTGCTGCTGTGGCCACCACCCCCATGGCCTCCCACGCAAGCAATTTGCCACACATTGGGGACTGTCGGCATGGTCTTGTGCCACCCGCGGGGACCCATAGCAGCTGCGGGGACCCCAATTAATTAAAATGAATAACAACCACCACTATCATTATCAACAAATACAGCTGCAGCTGGGTATGAACCATTGGATAGAAATATTTTTCCTCAGATGTTTAAAGGATATTCCCATCACTGTCCTAACTCAGAGGATTCATTCTGGAAATGTTCAGGGCTTTTCTGTGCATGGATCTGGGTAGCTCACAGCCTTCCTTCCTGCCCCCTTTAGGAGAACTCTTCCCTGGGCACAGCAGCCATCTCTCCTTCTTCATTCACTGTGCTGAACTGAATAGCTTTAATCTTGAATGTTTTGCTTGAGAAATGGCATTATTTCTTTGACAAATTTTTTCATCTCATTTTCTCGTTTTTTTAGTTTTGAAATTCCCATTGTTGGGATGTTGAATTGATGCTATTTGCACTGGGATCCCATTATGTTTGATGGTAAAATTAGAGCAAATTGGTCCCTTTTTAGAGTGGATTTTCCTATCTTGGACAAGCTGTGTCTCCACTTACTTTAAGCCCTTTCAGTGTTATCAACTGAGTGTAAATTTTCCCTTCATTCTCCACACCTTAGTAGTCTTAGGTCTAACAGTTTTGTTTTCCCTTTGTGTCATTTTAAAGTGGAGTGTTTTATTCCACTCTGTTTGCTAGCTGGTTATTGTTACATGTAGGAAAGCTATTACACTTGTTATTTTAAAAGTCCTTTTGCTAGCATTCCCTTCTCCATAAAAGTTTCACTTGATTCTTTCTTTTTTCTTCCAGGTACACATCTACCGAATATCCCCCGACACACACACCAATGAGTTTTGCCTTTTCTCTTAATGTTTAACTTTATTTCTTAATAAAGTTCTTAATAAGGTGTCAGGGGGTTGAGAGCATAGCTCAGTTTGTAAAGAACTTGCCTTGAAGTATGGGGACCTAAGTACCAGACCCATGTTTAAAACAACCCAGGCATGAGGGCAGACGTTTATAATCCCAGCGCTGGGAAAGTAGAGACAGAAAGATTCCCTGGAACTTGTGGACTTGCCTAGTCTGCTTGGTGTGCTCCAGGCCAGTGAGATACTGTGCCTAACACAAAGGTGAATGGTGCCAGAGGACCAAGACTTTTGGCCACAAACCTGCATAAAACAGGTGGTGGTGCACACCTTTAATCCCACAACTCAGGAATGGCAGAAGAATCTGTTGAGTTTGGTGCCAGCCTGAGCTACATAGTGAATTTCAGGACAACGTGTGTGTGTGTGTGTGTGTGTGTGTGTGTGTGTGTGTGTGTATAGAGAGAGAGAGAGAGAGCTTGTTTCAAAAAGCCCAAAACGAAAACAACTTGCACATGCACCACACACATACACGTTAAAAACAAAGCAATACAACAAAACAAAAGACAGGTAAACAATAACAACAGAAAACATGTATGCATAAAAAATTCCAAACTAACCAACCAAACAAAAACTCCATGTGTTGTATTCTTTCTGTCTAAGGCTCTTTCTCCCACCTCAAGGCTGGGTCCCAGCCTGGCGGCCTTTGGGTTCTAATAAACCTCATGCAAGGGAATTGTGCCTATTTTCTCTCTGACTGACTACTGCTGCTCATCTTACAGAGGGCAGCTGGGGAGGGGATGAATGAGGATACTTTCTTACATATAAGACACATACGTCAGAAAATACCATAAAGAATCTCATTGCTTTATACACTGATCAACAATGCAGTTTAGAAAACCCCTTCTCATTTTTCCAATTAGTTAGCTAATAAGTAGTTCTGAAAGACATGTGGGCTCTTGCTTTGTCCTGTGACTTACGATCCATTCTGACCAATAAAGGAAGGGTGGTCTGGGCCTCCTAAGAACTGGGGTATGACTGGTCTGATACCCTTACCCAGTTCTCAGCCTTGTCAGGACCTGGGTCATGGCATCTTCTGTGAGACTTACATGGTATCACAGGACACCAGCAGCTGACAGGTCACTCACTGCAAGATCAGGGAGCTTGAGATAAAATTAGGTCACATCATAATTAGATTTAAACACAAAACCAAGATGGGACCAAGTACCAAGTACAGCTGCCTTGGCAGTAAAGGACTCATGCTGCTTTTCTCCTGCAGCTTAGCCAGGCTCTATTCTTCTAGAGGCAGATTATGGTGACATAAGAAAGATTATGGTGACATAAACCTCACTCTGAGTCCGGTTGAAGCCTCCCTAGTCAACTGAGAAACAAGAATTTCAGAACAATTAACATTTGCTGAGAGCCTTCTCCTCCAAGTGTGCACCTGCAGTTTTCTAGGGATCTCATCAGAAACCCCACTTATGATAAATGACAAATCCTTGCCCTCCTACCCCATCCTGTGCAACCTTACTGGCTTCTGGTTTCCCCTTATTAAACTAAAATCCTATCCAGGGCACCTCAGAGCCACTCTATAGCCTCAATGATCAAAAATGGGAGCAGCAATAGAGAAGGGGAGAGTCCTTCAGACAACCACTGCACATGGGGCTGGAGAGGCGACTTAGTGGCTGAGTTTGGTTCCCAGCACCAAGTCGGGTAGCTCCTAACTACCTATAACTCCAACTGTAGGGAATCCAGTGCCTTCTTCTGAATGGATCCTCTGAGGGGCTTGTGCTCACAAGTCACATATATACACATGAGTAAAAACAAAAATAATTGTTTTTAAATAGGAGGGATGATCAGTGAAATTCCAAAAGCTTCCAGACTCCTCCATACGGCCACCACTAGGGCACCTCTCTTAAAGACACCAGCAACTGTTCTTTCCGGTGAGCTTTATTCTTCTCCTGAGCTCCTTCCTTTCGGTTTTGGTAAACTCCAACCGCCTTCACATTGTCCCGCCCTGAGACACTTGTCTTGGTTGAAGCCACAAATCCAGGTGTCTCATGCACGTTTCTCACTGTTACTAGGAACCCACCAAAGAAAAGCCCTCAGACACAGTTTCTAGCCAGTTGAAAGTATTTATTCCAGTCAACTGAGACTACACGCAGGTATTTGGAACCCAAGGCTTTTAGAAGCAAAAGCCATATCCTGTTATTTTGCTCAGCAGCTGGAGGGGGAGGTTTTGCTAAAGCAAGCAGTTTAACAGAAGTTAAGATCAGCAGTTAGTGGCAGGAAGAGGTTTGCACAGCAGGCAGTTTAACAGAAGCTAAGATAAATTAGCCTAGGGAATCTTGACCTCAGGTTCTAGAATAGAGTTGGGTAATTTTCCATGGACTTTTCCATCAAGGAGGTCAAATTCTAGTCAAACCTAAAACGGCCTCAGCAAGAATATGGGATGGAGGAACCTCTCTTGCTCTGTTACATTACCCCTGCCCTATCATGAGCCATTTTTCTCAGTGATCCTGGAGACTAAAGCAGACTCTGGGTATGAGTACAGACCACTAGAAAGAGTGTGTGCTCAGTGAGTTCAGAACTCTGGGGTCCACCAACAGCATCTCAGAAAGCCAGAATCTGGGTGCTAGGTGCTCTCCAGAGCTACAGAAAATGTAAGTATTCATTTGTGCACATGCTAATCTCTCTCCCTCCCTCCCTTTCTCTCTCTCTCTCTGCACTCACAGCTCCCAGTTTCTCCCAGCTCCCCAGGCTAGCACTACTTTTCTCTTTCCTAATCCTTAATTCTCCTTTCTGTCAGTGGGAAACCTTCTTAGCATAGGCACTCATTTGACTAATCCTCAGCCCTGCTTCCTCCGAAGCAGATACCTCAACTGCCAAGATTCTAAAACCCCAAGCCTTGGTGCAGCTTCATCTGGAAGTTTCTCTCACCCTGCTTCGCTAAATGCTCCAAATATTTAAATTATGCCTTGTTCTTTTTAAAAGCCTGTGTTTCTGTTTATATATTTCTTCAATTCATTTTTAGCATTTGTACAACACAGAATGTATTCTCTGAGTCAGAGCCCAGTCTGGAGCCGTGTACCTGTGGAGACAGGTTTGCCTTGGGTGGTAGGTCTGTGTAGGGGCAGATGCAAACATTCTCACATTTGTAAAGGTGGTAGGTATTATGTGGGGGTCCCCATTGTTATGTCCAAATCCATGGGTCCCCACAAAAGCCAACAAAGTAGACCGAGTTCCATATGTAAAAGCAAAGAGCCTTTATTTTAATTAAGTTTGCAAACTTGGTCTCTCTACATGTACAACATATTGGAATAACCGGAGAGCCCTGCACTCAATTAGAATTGGGTTTTTATAGTAGTAAATGTGGGGTTGAGGGGGTCTCTGAGGTTCATGACCCCTGATTGGCTGACATTTGTCTAGGGTGCCCTGGTGAGGTGATCCTATGTACACCTGTTGGAATGTCAGGCATTTCCTTTGAATGGTCTGCTCTTGGGTGGAGGTCAGGTAATCTCTGTTTGTGGTGTTTTCCTGCTACCAGGTATTGCTTCAGGGTAAACTACTGAGACTCAGGCCTCTTATTTAAATTTATCAATGGCCAGAGTCCCAGGTGATAATGGTTGGAAGTAAAGAACTTCCTTTGGGTGACCTGCCCAGACTCAGATTATCATGGCTGGCCCCCACATCCATCAGATTTGTTCAGCTAGAAACTGTGCCTTGGCCCCACTCCTCCCTCTCCAGAACCCACCCCTTCAGAAGGACCAACAAAAGTCCAGGCTCCTCCCCTGCAAAGCTCAAGACCTTGCCTGCAGGGTATTTAAGACCCTGCCTCTAGACCTGCCATGTAATTTCTCCTGCACCTTTCCATGCCTCACCCCCCGGGGGGGGGCGCTGGAAAGTGACCCAAGAGTGCTTGGCCCAATAAACCTTGTCTTTAATTCAGCTTGATTTGGCTTACTGTCTCAGCAGAGAAACCTGATATGGGGTATGGAGGGGCAGAGGTGAGGAGATCAGTAGTTTTTATATAGTCAGGCTTCACCCTGACTATGATTTTCTACCCTGCTGTGTCTGAGAGAATGCCTGAGAAGCACCAGTCAATTGCTGGTTCTGTCAAATGAAGTTATTCCCTGAGGCCCTAAAGTTAATTACTGAAGAAGCATGAACTAGCTTAGTTTCCCACAGCTTTAACTCAGTACCTTGCAGCTGATGAAAGAGCCTTTCCAGGCATGCTGACCTGACACATTGGAACCACTGATTGATTCTCCAGAGCGCCCTTCATGGTCCTACCTCTGCCCTTTAGTGAGGCTGTATGCCTCCCACAAAAGTACTCAGCCCCAGCTCTTTCCATTATCCTCATCAGAACTTCACCCGAGCCCCTCATGAAGCAGGATGTTCCCCCGACTCACAGACTTACCCTCTTCCTCCCATCCCATCTGCTGAACTGGGTAGTTAGGGGAAAGAGCTTGTACTTGCCCGGAACTTTTGTTCGAGTAGAAACCATTGATAGAAAACCTCTGGTCCAGTGTAGCGTGATTTCTAATTGGTCTTAACAATGAAAACCCAGAGTCAGATATTAGGGGGTGAAAGCTGAAAGATCAGAGAAGCAGAGCAGCCAGAGTTCTTACTGTTTGGGTGAAAGTGTCACCCCAGTCCCTGGCATCCATATATCCAGAGTCTGGAATGTTTGGGTTAAGGCTTCACCCCAGCCCCTGGCATCTATACATTCAAAGAGTCTGGAATGTTTGGGTGGATGTTCCATTCCAAGCCCCCTCCCCTAAGAGTTGCTTCAGTCCAGACTCCGCCCCTGAGAGAGCCCGCCAAGTAATGACCCTCCCCAGAGATACTCCAGATTACTCCCAAAGGGTATTTAAACTGCCAGCAAAGAACAAACATGTGGTTTTCTGGTCTTCCTTTCCTTTCTTCTCTCTGGGGGAGGGGTGGCTGGAAAGCCATATGAGAGTGTTGGTATTCATTAAACCTGGACTTTTTCTAATTCAGTTTGATTTGGTCTGATTCGGATTATTGCATCGGTGGAGAGGCTTATCAGGGTGCAAAAACTTTTCACTTACCTCTCTGAATGCTCAGAACAAAGCAGCGAAATCCTGTCACTATGCATCCTCCGACTGAATGCCCTGAGCTCCTGTCTCCTCCTGCCTCTACCTCCCTAGTGCTGGGATTAAAGGTGTGTGATTCCAAGTGATCAAAGATGTGAGCTCTTTCTCTTTTAGACTGATTCAACTGTGTATAGCCCAGGGTGGCCTGGAACTCACAGAGAACTGCCTGCCTCTTGTCCCCCTAGTGCTAGGTACGCCACCACCACTGCCTAACCTCTATGTCTGACTAGTGTGGCTAGCTCTGCATTCTGATCTTCAGGCAAACTTCATTTGTTAAAGCACAAACAAAATATTACATTTCCCTTTTTTGGTCTAAAATAAAAGTGAAAGTTATAATTAATATAAGAAAGACTGTATATAATAAGTATAATAACTATACCCAGTATATACAGGCAATAGTTACATTAACAATGTCTAGTCCTTTAGCATTTGACAAATTAAGAGAAAAATACCCTATTATCTATCCTACTTAATGATTCCAGAAGGTTGTACCTAATTCATTTTCTATTCTAACTGCATTACCACATTTCTATGTCCCCCCCCCCATTTTTTTGCAGTGAGATCCCTGAATCCAATCCCCTTTGTTCAGTTTTCTTCCTGACCATTACCAATAACCACTTGTACCCAACCTCCTCAAGTGATAATAAATATCCATGACCCATCTTTACAGAATGTGGGCATACTTTTCTAGATTACTTCCTGAAGCTTACGGGTACTGGCAATCTTTGGGGGACCTTGAGAAAATTCAGGATGATGGCCAAGTCCTGACTGGAGAATTCTGTGAGGCTGGATCATTGCCACCAGCAGTCATTTGGATGAAGAACTTAGAGGGACTGGCACCAAGACGCCATTTATAAGTTGTTATCTGAATCTGTTTTTATTGTATATCTTGTCTTTTTCTGACCACGTGAGTCTCTAAACTGTTATGCAGCATGGATAGGACCAAAGCCTCGGCTTTGGTGGCTGGCTCCACCCCATTCCTTAGCGTCCTGAGAGTCTAGCTTCATGTTGGGGTCCTGACTGGAGTCATGTTTACCACTCCAAGTCTGGGACGTTTCTGAGTCCACACTGCCACTGAGTAGTATGCCACCCACTGCTCATAAACCTCATTTAATTGTTTGGTGACAGGGACTCTTAAAAGAGCCATGTGTTTTTTGCTGCTAACACTAAGCCAGGAAGCTGTCTATTAAAGGAGACATACATCTTCTTGCCATTAGCAAACTGAGCCTCTCCAAGAGAAAGTGGCTACCAAGAAACCGAGTTTGACTCTTCTTTTGTGTGTTTAGAATCATTTTTTTT
>JAQHUG010000217.1:267585-289213 GCA_028555095.1 Dicrostonyx torquatus
AGAATCTCAGGTGTTGAAGATACTATAAAGGAAATTGATTCATTGGGCAAAGAAAACATTAAATCCAATAAATTCTTAACACAAAACACCCAGGAAATCTTGGACACCATGAAAAGACCAAACCTAAGAATAATAGTGATAGAAGAAGGAGAACTCCAGCTCAAAGGCACAGAAAATATATTCAACAAAATCATAGATGAGATCTTTCCCAATCTAAAGGATATCCCTATGAAGGTACAAGAAGCTGACAGAACAACAAATAGACTGGATCAAAAAAAAAAGTCCCCTTACCATATACTAATCAAAATGCAAAACATACAGAATAAAGAAAAAATATTAAGAGCTGCAAAGGATAAAGGTCAAGTAACATATAAAGGTAGACCTATCAGAATTACACCTGACTTTTCAATGGAAACCATGAAAGCCAGAAGGTCATGGGCAGATGTGCTGCAGATACTAAGAGACCACTGCTGCAAACCCAGACTTCTATACCCAGCAAAGATTTAAATCATTATAGATGGAGAAAACAGAATATTCCACGACAAAACCAGATTTAAACAATACATAGCCACAAACCCGGCCCTACAGAAAGTACTAGAAGGAAAACCCCAACCCAAGGAAGCTAACTGTACCCATAGGCAACAGATAATCTCTCATCAGCAAAACCCAAAGAAGAAAAACACACAGCCACTACCACCAAAAAAATAACAGAAATTAACAACCACTGGTCATTAATATCTCTTAATATCAATGGACTGAATTCACCTATAAAAAGACACAGGCTAAGAGAATGGACATTAAAACAGGATCAAGCCTTCTGCTGTATACAAGAAATACACTTCAAAAACAAAGACAGACATTACCTTAGTGTAAAGGTTTGGGAAAGGGTTTTCCAATCAAATGGTCTTAAGAAACAAGCAGGTGTAGCTATCCTAATATCTAACAAAATAGACTTCAAACTAAAATCAATCAGAAGAGATGGAGAAGGACACTTTATATTCATAACAAGAACAATTAATCAAGATGAAGTCTCAATCCTGAACATCTATGTCCCTAATACAAGAACACCCACATATGTAAAAGAAGCATTACTAAAGCTTAAATCACACATCAAACCCCACACACTAGTAGTAGGAGACTTCAACACCACCACTCTCATTACTGGACATCTCAACCAGACAGAAACTTAATAGAGATATAAGAGAACTGACAGTTGTCATGACTCAAGTGGACTTAACATCTACAGAACATTCCACCCAAAAACAAAAGATAACACCTTCTTCTCAGCACCTCCATAGAGCCTTCTCTAAAATTGACCACACACTCAGTAACAAAGCAAACCTCCACAGATACAAAAAGAAAAAAGGAGTAATCCCCTGTATCTTATAGGACCACCACAGTTTAAAGTTAGAATTTAACAACAACACTACTCTCAGAAAGCCTGCAAACTCATGGGAATTGAACAGTGAACTATTGAATCACTCTTGGGTCAAAGAAGAAAGAAAGAAATTAAAGACTTCCTAGAATTCAACAAAAATGAAGGCACAATGTACCCAAACCTATGGGACACTATGAGGAAAGTTCATAGCACTAAGAGCCCACATACAGAAAGTGGAGAAAGCTCACACTAGTGACTTAACAGCACACCTTAAAGTTCTAGAACAAAAAGAAACAGACACACCCATGAGGAGTAGAAGATAGAAAATAATCAAATTGAGGGCTGTAATCAGCAAAATACAAACAAAGAAAACAATGCAGAGTATCAGTGAGACAAAGAATTGGTTCTTTGAGAAAATCAACAAGATAGACAAACCCTTATTCAAACTAATCAAAAGGCAGAGAGAGAACATCCAAATTAACAAAATCAGAAATGAAAAGGGGGACATAACAACAGACACTGCGGAAATCCAGAGAATCGTTAGGTCATACTACAAAAAACCTATACTCCACAAAATTGGAAAACATAAAAGAAATGGACAATTTTCTGGATAGATACCATATACCAAAACTAAATCAAGACTGGGTGAACAATCTAAACAAACCTATAAACTGCAAGGAAATAGAAGCTGTCAACAAAAGCCTCCCAACCAAAGAAAGCCCAGGCCTGGATGGTTTTAGGGCAGAATTCTACCAGAACATCTAAGAAGAGCTAATACCTATACTCCTCAAAGTATTCCACATAATAGAAACAGAAGGAACACTGCCAAACTCTTTTTATGAGGCTACAGTTACCTTGATACCGAAACCACACAAAAACTCAACCAAGAAAGAGAATTACAGACCAGTCTCACTCATGAATATTGATGCAAAAATACTCAATAAAATGCTGGCAAACCGAATCCAAGAACACATAAAAAAAAAATCACCCACCATGATCAAGCCAGCTTCATTCCAAAGATGCAGGGATGGTTCAACATATGAAAATCTATCAGTATAATCCACCATATAAATAAACTGAAAAAACCATATGTTAATCTCATTAGATGATGAAAAGCATTCAACAAAATTCAACACCCCTTCATGATAAAGGTATTGTAGAGATCAGGGATACAATGAACATATCTAAACATAATAAAAGCAATATACAGCAAGCTGACCATCAACATCAAATTAAATGGAGAGAAACTCAAAGTGATTCCTCTAAAATCAGGAACAAGACAAGGCTGACCACTCTCTCCATATCTCTTCAACATAGTTCTTGAAGTTCTGGCCATAGCAATAGTATAACAGAAGAATATCAAGGGGATTAAATTGGAAAGGAAGAAGTCAAACTTTCGTTATTTTCAGATGATATGATAGTATACATAAGTGAGCCCAAAAACTCTACCAGGGAACTCCTACAGCTGATAAATACTTTCAGTAATGTGACAGGATACAAGATCAACTCAAAAATATCAATAGCCCTCATATATGCAAATAATAAAGAAATTGAGTAAAAAGTCAGAGAAATATCACCTTTACAATAGTCACAAATAACATAAAATATCTTGGGATAACACTAACCAAAGAAGTGAAAGACCTATTCAACAAGAACTGTAAGTTTTTGAAGAAAAAAATTGAAGAAGATACCAGAAAATGGAAAGATCTCCAATGCTCTTGGATAGGTAGGATCAACATAATAATGAAAATCCTACCAAAAGCAATCTATAGATTCAATGCAATCCCCATCAAAATACTAACACAATTCTTCACAGACCTTGAAAGAACAATAATCAACTTCACACGGAAAAACAAAAACCCAGAATAGCCAAAACAATCTTGTACAATAAAGGAACTTCCAGAGGCATTACCATCCCTGACATCAAGCTCTATTACAGAGCTACAGTAATGAAAAACAGCTTGGTATTGGCATAAAACTAGAGGGGTTGACCAATGGAACCGAATTAAAGACTCGGATATTAATCCACACACCTATAAACACTTGATTTTTGACAAAGAAGCTAAAATTATAGAACGGAAAAAAGAAAGAATTTTCAACAAATGATGCTGGCATAACTAAATGTCAACATGTAAATGAAAATAGATCCATATCTATTCCCATGCACAAAATTCAAGTCCAAATAGATTAACGACCTCAATATAAATCCGACTACACTAAACCTGGTAGAAGAAAAATTTGGAAGTAGCCTTCAATGCATGGGCACAGGAGACCACTTCCTAAATATAATCCCAGTAGCACAGACACTGAGAGCAACAATAAATAAATGGGACCTCCTGAAACTGAGAAGCTTCTGTAAAGCAAAGGACACAGTCAATAAGACAAAAAAGGCAGCATACTGAATAGGAAAAGATCTTCACCAACCCCACATCAGACAAAGGACTGATCTCCAAAATATATAAAGAACTCAAGAAATTAGACATCAAAATTCCAAATAACCTAATTTAAAAATGTGGTACAGAACTAAACAGAGAATTCTCAACAGAAGAATCTCAAATAGCTGAAATACACTTAAGGAAATGTTCAACATCCTTAGCCATTAGAGAAATGCAACTCAAAACAACTTTGAGATACCATCTGACACCTGTCAGAATGGCTAAAATCAAAAACACTAATGATAGCTTATGCTGGAGAGGATGTGGAATAAGAGGAACACTCCTCCATTGCTGGTGAGAATGCAAACTTGTACAACCACTTTGGAAATCAGTATGGAGGTTTCTCAGAAAATTGGGAATCAACCTATCTCAGTATCCAGCAATACCACTCTTAGTCATATACCCAAAAGATGCTCAATCATACTACAAAGACATTTGTTCAACTATGTTCATAGCAGCATTATTTGTCATAGCCAGGGCCTGGAAACAACCTAGATGCCCCTCAACCAAAGAATGGATACAGAAAATGCGGCACATTTACACATTAGAGTACTATTCAGCGGTAAAAAACAAAGACATCTTGAATTTTGCATGCAAGTGGATTGAACTAGAAAACACCATCCTGGGTGAGGTAACCCAGACCCAAAAATATGAATATGGTATGTACTCACTTATAAGTGGATGCTAGTTATACACAAAGGATATTGAACCTGTAGTTTACGATCCTAGAGAAGCTAAGTAACAAGGTGAAACCTAAGAAAAGCATATACAGATCCACCTGGAAAGTCGACATAGACAAAATCGCCTGGCAAAACTGGGAATATAGGGGTGGGGGTAGAAGGGAGGGTAGAAGGGGAAGAAAAGGGCATAAGGGGAAAAGCAAGGAGAACTTGAGGAAACAGGATAGTCGAGATGGAGGAAGGACTGAGATAAGAGCAGGGAAAGAGATACCTTGATTGAGGAAGCCATTATGGAATTAACACAAAACCTGGCTCTAGAGAAATTACCAGGAATCCACAAGAATTACCCCAGCTAAGACCCTAAGGAGTAGAGGAGGGGGGGCTAACTGGCCTTACCCATATTTAAGATGAATATCTTAAATAGCACCATAGAACCTTCATCCAGCAACTGATGAAAACAGAGGCAGAGACCTGCATCGGAGCACTGGACTGTCCTCCCAAAGTCCATTTGAAGAATGATAGGAATGAGAATATGAGCAAAGAGGTCAAGACCATGATGGGTTCACCCACTGAAACAGTCTACCTGAGTTAATGGGAGCTCACCACAACCAGTTGGACTGAGAAGGAACAAGCATAGGACCAAACTAGTCCCTCTGAATGTGACTGACAGTTGCATGCCTGGGGCAGATTGAGGGTCCACTGGCAGTGGTACCAGGATTTATCCCTACTGCTTGTACTGGCTTTTTGGGAACCTATTCTCTTTGGATGCTTACCTTGCTCAGCCTAGATATAGTAGGTCTTGGACCTTCCCCCAAGCAATGTGCCTTACTCTCTCTGAGGAGTGAATGGGGGGTAGGGTGGGAGAGTGTGTGGAGGGGATGGGAGGAGGGGAAGGAGTAGGAACTTAGATTGGTATGTAAAATGAAAAAAGATAGTTTGTTTTCTTTTTAAAATAAATAAATAAAATTTAAAAAGAGAAAAAAAAGAAATATTCTTGTTTTTATGTAAGCCACTAGGAAACTATTAGAGATAATTTGGTTGCACTGAAAAAAAATTGCAAAAAGGGGCCTAAGATGAAATAAATGGCTGGTTTCCATTCTCATTGTTGGGTTCCTCTTGGATAGTAACTCTGATATTAGCCTTTGATCCTTATCTTTCTGTTAATTATTGTTGACCTTTGTATTATTAATGCCTTAGCTAGATGCGTAAATTCCCATCTAGGTGCTATTGCACTGGTTGTTATTAGATTCTGTTTTAGTGAGGATTTGTGCTGCTGTAGCAAAACACCATGACCAAAATGCAAGTTGGGGAGGAAAGGATTTATTTGGTTTACTCTTCTACATTGCTGTTCATCACTGAAGGAAGTCAGGACAGGAACTCAAACAGGACAGGATCCTGGAGGCCGGAGCTGATGCAGAGGGCCTGGAAGGTGCTGCCTGCTTTCTTATAGAACCTAGGACCACCAGCCCAGGATGGCACCACCCACCATGGACGGGGCCCTCCCCTATTGATCACTAATTGAGAAAATGCCTTACAGGTGGGTCTCATGAAGGCATTTTCTCAACTGAGGCTCCTTCCTCTCTGACGGCTCCGGCTTGTGTCAAACTGGCACATGAAACCACTGAGTTCAGATCCCAATATGAGCTGGTCCTAGGGTTTGACACAGGATACAACTCAAGTGGGAGGGGTGTATGATAACTAATGTTATGTTTTAACTACTGTGCTTAAGAAATCTATAGAACAAAAATACCCTAACTTGGAAGCCCCACTTGCTCCAAAACAGAACGGTTCCTGGAACTCTGGGGGCTCTTGTTTATGTAAGATAACAAACCACGTGTTTTTACTTCTCTAAACAAGCATGGTTGCCCTACAGGATGTGTGCCTGACCACACATAGGCAGGAGGTTGTGTAGGCAGGAAATATGTCAGGCTGTGTGCTTGCCCCTGATTGGACAAAGGCAGAAGTGTGCAGCCTTGTGGATTTTATCCTATAAGCCCATGACTAATGTAATTCAGGGCCATACTTAGAACATGAATCTTGGGTTTGGACCTAGCCAGTATCCATGGTCCTGACCAGTATTTAATAAAGTCTGTTATTCATGGTCAGACTGGTGAATCTCTGAATGACCCCAAACCCATAATGCTTTCAGATGCTGGCCAGAACCTGAGTATTCATTTTTTTTAGGTTTATTTGTTTTACTGTATGAATATGGCTATTTTGCCTGCATATATGTACACATGCCGGGTGCCCGTGGAGGCCAGAAAACAGTGCCAGATCCCTGGAACTGAAGTCG
The DNA here is from genome assembly GCA_028555095.1 of Dicrostonyx torquatus. NCBI lineage: Eukaryota > Metazoa > Chordata > Mammalia > Rodentia > Cricetidae > Dicrostonyx > Dicrostonyx torquatus. The sequence continues at coordinate 274,372 of JAQHUG010000217.1, forward strand.
TGATGTGGGAAACGAGCCCAGGTCCTCTGCAAGAGCAAGAACTCTAACCTCTGAGCTAAGGATGCTTTCCTGATACTTTGGACTTCCTTACTCTTTCTTTCAAGCTCTCTTGGCATCACATGGCTGCCTGCCAGTATGTGCTTGACCTCCACACTGCCTAGCTCAAGCAGCATGGCTCCTTCCTTCTCTCGCCCATTTTCCTCCTCTAGGCTGCTGCGGACATTTGCAGCAGGTCAGGCCTCCATTTTGCTGTTTGTTTTTAAACTCTAATAACATGGCCATTGAGCTTCCTTTAGGTCCATTCTTCAACTATTCCATTTATTTTTATGTTTTGAAATTAAATATTATTGCACCACTTTCCCCTTCCCTTTCCTTTTTCCAACCCCTCCCAGGTCCCCCACCCCACTTTCTCAGACTGGCATAAGACAATTTAGAATGGCTTAAGGCAAATCTTGCCTCCTTTTTAAAAAATTGTTCATGTACAAACACACACACACCCCCTACACACACACATAGACACCCACACACACCCTCTACACACACACACACACACCTTACACACACACACACATATAGACACCCCCACACACACCCTCTACACACACGCAGACACACACACACACACACATACACCCTACACACACACAGACACATACATGTCCTTCATACACAAATACACCCTGCTCAGTTTGCGTCATATAACTTCTGTGTATGTTCTCAGGGTTGATCAGCTGTGTTGGACAGTCCACTGGGGAGCTTTTCCCTTTGGGAAGATTATTTCTTCCACTGTTAACATTCATTAGTTGCCTGCAGTTCCTTGTCTACAAGAAAAAGTTGGGCTCTGTGAGATTTCTCCCTTCCATGCTAGCATTGTTTGGGATTTGTTTAGGCAGCCATGTTGTTGAGATTCCTGCATGTACGTTCCCTGACATTTCTAAAGGACGGGCTCCTACTCCTGCTCCCTCTTCTGAGGTGTTCACAGTGGTAGCACACATATCTTGGTAACCAGCAGCTCTCTAGTTGGACTTCGGGCCCGCCCAACAAGCCGGAAATCATGTCTGATACAGGAAACCTAGTCTACTACCCAATTATCTAGTGAAGCCGTGGATCTGGGAGAAGCCACCTACAACTACCACTTTACTAAATCGGAGTAATTCCTAACTTTATGTAAAGTTCTGTCATTAAGGAGACTAAGAACCCCAAGGGGGACCTCAGTTTCCCCACTGCCATTTTCAGTGTTTAATCATCTCCAGCTCTTGATCCTGGGCTCCAGCTTCCTCTCCTTCATCGTCCTCCTGTCCTAGCATCCTGTGGGACACTATTGTGTCCCCATGCCCTATCATACTATAATCAACAGACTCCCTCAGCTGCCTCTGCCTGTCACTGTCACCTCAACTTAAGCAGGTACTTCCAGTTCCCCTGCTGCTCACACAGGCCATAGAAGGGACCCTTTTCTGCAGGCCCCTTGATGACTCTCTCACCTCTTCTCGCACCCCACAGCCTCCAGGTATCTGGGCAACCTTTCTGACAGTGGGGAAAGCACATTGGATATCCTTATCCCCCCACCCCCAGGGTCTTTTTCTTCCCACTCATATAACAATACACATTATTCTTACCATGGTAACTGAGCATAATACTTCCGGATTCTCATAGGCAACTCTGAAGGCTGTCAATTTTGCCGGCAAATGTATTTTTTCTCTGATCTCCTTTTGCTTCTGGACTGCCTCAACATGTTGTACATGTGGGTCTTTTCTTGGGATAAAGACCCATAATCTGGGAAAGAAATTTGCCACCTTTGATCTGGATGTGCTCTGGGCTCCTTTCTTGTCCAACTGTAAAAACAGGTGAGAGGAAGCCATTTGCCCACTGCATGGCCTCATTGACTTAGCGTGGGAAGGAAGTACCTGAGGGCCCTTGGATGGGTGGTCCTGCTCCACATCACGAGAGGATGCTCTACACTGTAAGGTCAGTCATATTATTTGAGCACTTTGGGGGAGCCAGGCTGATAACCAGGTGCTTCATTGTCTCATGAGATCCCCATAGCAACTTTGAGACAGAAGAATGAAGAAAACTATCACTGCCAGAATAGGAATGTGGCCTTGGACTTCTAGCCCAGACCTGAATAAACTCATAATGGTTAGGCTGTCTCAGCTCACAGTGGTACACCTACCACCTCAGTCTTATGTGATGCAATGACAATTCTATTCTAGTACAAAGCATTAACAGTTCAAAAGCGTGTAATTTGTCTAACACAAGCATGTCAAATGGCTTTATAAAACCTTTATCAAACTGGAGATCTCAGTCTAATTTCTCTCCCTTCTCTTTATCACAAACCACATCTAGCCCAGGTTTCCTAATGGAATGTGAGGATTCCGATGTCTCCTACCTTCTAAGACAACTCTTCTCTCGACACTTACCCATCACTGGGAGCTATCCTGAGCAGACCTGCCTTCTCAGCTCTCAGTGTTCCAGATGTTTCCTGGGGTCTTTATTTCATCTCCACATTCTTGACCCTGTGTGGTAGCTGGAATGTAATTGGTCCCCATAAGCCCATAGAGAGTGGCACTATTAGGAGGTGTGGGTGCCAGATCTAATTACAGATGGTTGTGAGCCACCATGTGCTTGCTGGGAATTGAACTCACGACCTCTGGAAAAGCAGCTAGTGCTCTTAACCACTGAGCCATCTCTCCAGCCCCATGGTGTCTCTTCACAGAGATAGACACCCTAACTAAGACTCCCTTTCCAGGGGCAAGAGAGCTAAGCTGGGCTATGGGTAGGCCTGTGACTTCTTGGGCATAGTCTTTCTGAATACAAACTAAGGCAGTAGCAAAGCTTGACCAGGAGTGTGTGTCTCCAAGCTATTCTGTCCCTTCTGGGAACTCTTTTGGCCACAGGTTCTTTTCCATGATATTTCTAGTAGGCATGGCTAATGGGAACCTGGCAGAAAACTAGAGGAGAATGGAAATGCCCAGTATTCACTCCTTCTGGCTCTACCTCTTGAGCCTCAGCAGGGGCTGTTTCTGTCACAGCTCTGCCCTTCTGCTAGACTTCCACTATCCACCCAGCAGCCCAACTGTTTCAGTATCTGTGATTTGGTTCCTAGCTGTACCCTCTGCTCCTCTTGTCTCACGGACCTTGGCATGGTAGCCCCTTGCTTCATCAAATGTTTGTCTTTTTCCTTGAATCTTGTTTAGATCCTCTTTTTTCCCCACCACCAAGTCATCCAATCCATCCCCTGCATCCCCCATCAAAGATTGCCTCTTACCCAATACTCGACCAAGAAAGCCACCTGGAGAAAGGAGAAGGAATCCTGTTTGCTCCTCCATGACTGTCTCAGAAACAAGGAACCCACAGTTCCCTTCTTTAGCACTAATTATCTCTATGTGTTCTGATTTCAGGAATCAGCTGTCAGGAAGTTATTAGTAACAGCAGTGAGGACACAAATCATTTAGATGGTAGGGAGTGTCTCCTGCCCCAGCCGGTGAACCTCAGCACAAGAGGATAGGAGGGACAGAGGGGCTAAGGAAATTCTCATGCTGGGAGTCAAGTTACAAGTCCTGCCTGCTGGTCGGTAAGGACAAGTTGGATTCTAGAAACACAGCTGGCCCAAACTAGTCTTGACAGGTGGATGCTATGGAAACTAGCAAGCTCTGGGATTTCTGCAGGAGCACACCATGGTATGGGGCGGTAAGGAAAAGAACAGCACCTGACGATGAAGCAGACCAGCCCTGTCACCCCAGAGTCCCATGTGTTCAGGACACCGAGCAAACCCTGAAGCCTTTCATGTGTGTTCCTCTACCTGCTATTGTTTGACACCGTAGTTATTATAGTTTGTCAAAAAGTAATAACAGAAATATTACATTTGAAGGAGAAAACTCAGCCAGGTTTCTGGAGATGAGGGAATGGAGTTGTTGGCAGAAGAAAATCTCCACACGGGAAATGACAGGTGCCGTGGAGGTGGCTGCCTCTGTGCTACCGCGGGGGGCTTTCTAATGCTCTGAAGGAGGAATTGAAATATTCTAGTTCGTTCATTCCTTTTGTCAGAAGAGTGGGAGCTAATTATAAAACACCTTCAGTCTCTTCTCTGGTGAGGATGACAGCCACTGTGGATTTTTTTCTCTCTCGCTCAAAATGCAGAAGCGACTGCTAGGTTTCATTACCTGGCCCCAGCATTCTCACAGACTACATTCTGGATGATTCTATTGTTTCTTATAATAACTTCCTTTTGATAAAGCTTTCTCAAGTAATAAATGGTACACCCTTTGCTCTAAAAAAGAAAAGTGACATGCAACAGAAAAAAAAATCAGAGTCTGCTTCCTACTCTCCACCTCTGAAAACAAAGCCCCAGTGACTAGCGTTTCCTTGGGTCCTCATGAAGAAGTGGGGGGTCGGAGTCACTTTCCTAGAACTCCATCTGGCCCAAGGGAAATAACTCTACTTTCAAAGCCTTGGCCCAGGCAGTGGCTCTCAGCGGTTTGATAAGGGATGCATCTTGGGCATGCTCGGAGGATGAGCAAAGAGCTCAGCCAGTGCTCGATACAGTGATGAAAGCGGTCATGCCAAGTCTTTCCCTGGCTGTGGCCGTCTATTGTCACTGGGAAGTAAACGTGTTGCAAAGACAGTCTGTCCCTGAGATGGACACTGAGGGCTGAAGGGAAGCAGCGCGGGGGCTCCACACCTGTCAAAGTGGTGCTGCAGGCAGAGGGCAGTCCCAAAATCCTGTGGTCAATTGTGGAGGAGAGCCTGGATTGATGAGAGCCGCAGAGCGAGGCACCAGTCATGTGCCTGGAGCGAGGCCCAGATGAGATTAACACTGTTTCTTCCCAGGCCGTCCTATGGCGGCAGATGCACCAAGTTCTTCTAGGGCTTAATGAAGAATTGTTCTCTATACATCCACTGGTCATGATAGCTAGAGCAGGCATTTTCCCAAGAGAAACACGGGAAAGGTTTGAGGACGGCCCTTAAAGTTCCACCTCCTGAGTGTCTATGCCATTTTGGGGGTGTCATGGGTGGAACCCAGGGCTTTGTGCATGTAAGGCATGCACTGAGCTACACCCTCACCCCTGTGATTGTGTGGTTATGCCTGGTTACAGTTTTCTCACTTGGGTTGGCTCTCTGTTTTCTTAAGAACAGAAAGGAAAGAAGGGCCCATTGAAATTTGAAAGCCCCCTGAGGCTGGTAAACATAAAACATAAATTCAACAGCCTCAAAGAAAGCACATGTCCTTCAGTGTGGGACAGGGAGAGAGCCCAGCTTGCCCACGGGAATCACTGGCTTTTCGTGAAGCTGGTAGGGATGCTTTCTACTCTCCTTGTCCTTTCTGCCCCCGATTGGCAGGCTCTGATAAAAGCTGTCCTCGGCTCTGACAGTGAAGCAGTCTTGTAGCCAAAACTTGGTTAACTTTGAGTCCATTGAAAAGTTGTCAAAAGGAGACAACCACACAGCATTCGTAAGAGGAGAATGAGATGTGCTCCCCACATTTCTTCCCCGGCGTCACTGGAAGTTTTGGATAGAGAAGTAGCTGGAGACGCCTGCCCACCCTCAGCAGATGGTGACTCAGGGCTGGCTGACAGTGGTTTAAGCTAAAAGCACCTGGACAGAAAGCAAGAGCTAACTCCTGGTTTACAGACCCTTCGAGGGGTGAAGTAATGACCAGGAGTCATTACTGTCCATTAGTATTGACTGAAGTTTCTGTCCTGCCCAGTTCCCACAATAGTTAAGTCCAAAAGAAATCACACAGTGGTCTACATTAGTTATAAACTGTTTGGCCCATTAGCTCAGGCTTCTTATTAACTCTTATAACTTATATTAGCCCATTATTCTTGTCTATGTTAGCCACATGGCTCGATACCTTATTCAGTGGGGCAGTCACAGCTTGCTTCTTCTGTGGCTGGGCCAGGACTGCAGAGGAATGGGCTTCCTTCTTCCCAGAATTCTCCTGTTCTCATTGATACCCCTCTACTTCCTGTCTGGTTGTCCCACCTATACTTCCTGCCTGGCTACTGGCCAATCAGCATTTATTTAAAATACAATTGACAGAATACAGATGATTCTCCCACATATGTTAAGACTCTTTGAAGCATGTCAGCTCTGCCCTCTCCCCAAATCCTCACCCACCACAACAGGATCCACTGACATGAATCAAAGCCCTGCTGCAGCAGGGTCACAGACCCAGACATGGCCCTTGGCAGCAGTCCAGACCCAGATGTCACCATGGTCCTGGGTGGCAGCACAGGCCTCTGAGATCAGTATGGCACCTGTGGGGGATTATCCCTCAGACACTGACATAGTAACAGATGGTGCCTGACTCTGATAACAGGATGCATGGACATTAACACAGACCACCACTGCTGCATCAGGGCCACAGACCAAGACATGGCCCTTGGCAACGGTCCTGGCCACAAGAGGCAAGGTCACCCACATCAGCCCGTTCCTCACCACCCTCACCTCTTCAGATCCACCTCTCTCCTCAGCACATAAACCATTCTGTCCTCAGCATGCACACACTCATCACACAATAGTGCCCAGGGGTTGGTTTCTCCTGGCCCAGGCCAAGTGGCCAGGGGGCAGAGCTGTGGCTGTCTTCCTTGTGCCCACCTGGACCTAAAAGCTCTGGGCAGCTCATGGTTGATTTCTGCTGACCCAGGCTAAGTACTTTATTTTTATTTATGTTTTCCAATTTTTTATTTGAGTGTGTGTGTGTGTGTGTGTGTGTGTGTGTGGCGTGTACTTGCACGCCACATGTGTAGCGGTCAGAGAACAAGTTACTGGACTTGGTTCTCTCCTTTTCCTATGTGGGTCCCAGGGGTTGAAATTTGAAGCCAGGACTGTGGTCTTTTTGTTCACCCAGGACAGTTCTGCCCTGTAGAATGCTCTTGTCTTAGTTTCCTTCTGCTGCTATGAGGAAATAAATTCTCTAACATAGAAAATCAGTCATTGTGACTTATGGTTCCAGAGGGGTCGTGTCTACCATAGCAGAGAAGACATGGCAGGGAAACCATGAGGGCTGGGGCAGGAAGCTGGACAAAAATCATCACACATCTACACACAGGAAGCAGAAACAGAAAGTAGGGTGAGCCCATAAACTTGCAGAATCTAGCCCTAGTGATGTACTCTTCTGGCAAAGTTTACCTGCTAAAAGTTCCTTAACCCTCCCAAAGGCACCATCAACTAGGGACAAAGTTTGGGACATTTCTCATTCAAACCACCAAAATGCTCAGTGGTTTTTCTGATGGATTTATTGTGACTAGGGAAATGGTTCAACTGGTGAAGTGTTAGGCACATAGGCTTGAGGGTCTGGGTTCTGACAGCAAGGCAGCCATATGAAAAGCTAGGCACGGGGGGTGGTGCTTGCCTATGACCTTAGCACTGGGTGGCAGAGACAGGAGGATACCTAGGACTTGCTTGCTAGCCTTTCCAAATAAGTGAGCTCCAAGTTCAGTGAGAGACCCTGCCTCCAAGAGTAAGGTGGGGAGTGAAAGAAGAAGACCGCTAACATTGGCTTCTGGCCTCATGCGCGCGCACACACACATGCACACACGAACACATACAGCACTCACACATGTTTGGCCTGTGATATGTATTGAGTTGACTCCTCCATACCAGCGAAATTTCTGGCAAACAGTCCATAGTGCTGTGTAAGTTTGCTTGGACATATGAAATACTAAGAGAAAGAACTGGCAAGCTTATGACAGAGAAAGCATTAGAATGGAATGAAAGCAATGGAAATAAAGTTGTAGCAAATGACTTCTTCCGAAGGGCTTGGGTTAATAAACAATCTTTCCATAGTTTTTATTCTGGAGATTTACAGCCACAGCAGCTGATTTACTACACACTGCTTTGGACCAAATCTAGCTCAGCCTGTGATCACAAAATATAATTCAACACAAGGTAGAAAATAAGAGTTCATTTTTGTGCACCAAATGTCAGCCAGGCATTTAGAAAAATGTTAAAATACTGCTCATGCATGATTTTTTTTCCTCCAGTAAATTTTAATCGCACTAAATAGGCAATAAACCAAATGCAGTTATTTCCTCTATAATTAAATTGACCGAATTTGCAAGTTCACCACATTCATTAAAATAGCACTCAACCAGTTGTAAAATTATAAATCCATGCCATTCTCTTTGGCTTCAGAATGTGATTTTTATTAGTTCGCGTACTGAAACTTATAGAGGCTGTCGCTTGTCCAGAACTATTTCGGATTTGTTAATTTTTCAACAGATCATTTGTTGGAGGAAAATGAAAATCAGCAGACTGACCTTTAACCTGTACCCAGTGCAGAAACTGTCTTTCAAATGCCAGTTACGTCCTTAGAAATGAAGTTACCAGCTTCAGGTCCGACAACCTTGAATTTTCAGAGGGGAAAAATATATTTATTTGGATTCATTTCAGTGTGGTTATAAATGAATTCAGAACACAGCCTTGTCAGACCCCAGTATTCCCAAGACATGACTCTGACTCTGAAGCATTAATGATAGAGTAACCAAAAGGCAATACGGGCTGAGCCTCTGATCTACAGTGCCGGCAGGTGGACACAGAAAGGAACTGGGATTGCTTTTGTCTTTTTTTTTAATGGGATTTTTAAAACATAAGTCAGGGTTTAAATGTTTTGTCCTAACAGCCCTTATCTCTGTTTGAAATCCCATATGGAGCCGCCTTTTCCTAGACTCAGATTCGGGAACTCTTGAGTCTAATTCTGAAGCTTGGTGCTAAAAGCCCCTTTGTGCAGCCTTCAAGGGTCCCCTCACTCTGAGGAGGTGATGGCTCCTGTTGTTAGAGGCCGAGCCCTTGAGCCTACCCCTCAATCTTCAGTCATGTTCTACTTTTCTCAAACCTGGAAATGACCCAAATATGCAAGACTGATCATAGCATACGTTTCCGAATGTCTCTACATCATCAGATCCTGGGCTGACTTAAACTTGTCCACACCACTGTGTAATATGTACACATGATGCCTGCTGGAATCGGTACTGAAAACAGATAACGAAGGGTCAACAAAATAACTCAGTGCATGAAGATACTCGCCACCACGCCGGCTGACCTGGTCCTTGTGATGAAAGGAGAGAATTTACCACGGCTTGTCCTCTGATCTCCACATGCACATCATGGCATGGGCACAGACACACACGCACGCACATGCACACACACACGCACACATGCACACACACACAAATAGATCATTTATAAAAGTAGAAAACAATATCCCTGTCTTCTAAACGGCAATAGAACACTCTATGCTTCCCTCCATACTTCTCTTTCTTCCCCACCACAGTCTCTCCCTAGCAGCTGTGTTCAACCTGTAGTCCATGGGGCACCTGTGTCCCAGGGTAGCTTGTATGTGGTCCACATTTGCAGATGGCAGCATCACCTTGCAGTGTCAGAAGCTGGACACCGTGCAGGGGAATACAGAGGTTGTCCTGCCTCAGTACGGCCATCTGGTCATGTTGTACTACATACTCACCCGTTTGTGACGACTCCTTCTTTGTTCTGTGTCTGATGCTAGGCAGCCTTGAATGACCTTCCCTCCGGGGTGCTGATTGCTACAGTTGCTCCTTGTATTCTTGGAGCCTTGACCCCTGAGCTTGTCACTCAACCATCCAATTGTGTTCTGCTCTTCTCAGCCCAGAACTGACTGTAACCCCACACAGTGTGGAAGCTTCTAGTGGGTCAGTTAGCCATTTTTGCCTCACATGTGTGCTCTGAAAGCAGACCCTCCTTTCATACCTGTTGCCTGCTCTGCCTTTCTCGGGGTGAGCAAAGTCTTGTTTAATTTTCCCAGTGAGTTAGAATAACAGCAAACTTTATGGATCTAGAGCACTGAATTAAATTGAATGATAATACTTTATCTTTGATTTGCTATTATTGTTTACAAATGAATTCCTATCTGAATCCCTAGTGAGGGGGAAGAAGAGACACAAGATATGATCATGCTTAGGACACTGTGCCCGTGTCATTTCAGCACTGAACTCTACTTACAGATTTTAAGCTTTGCGAGTTAGACCTGGTTTAAAAGCATAAGAGGCCTGGGGATATAGAGGCCTGGTAGAGAGCTTGCCTAGCACACACAGGCCCTGGGTCCAATCCTCAGTATAAAAAAAAAGTCCTAAGAAGACAGCAAAAGTAACCATGGCGCTTTGGAGGTGGGATGTCCAGGGTTGAAGTGGTGAGGTGAAAGGTGGAGAAAGGATGAGAGCCTTGACCAGACACAGCGAGAAGACTGGAGGGAGACAGTCTCTGAGGGAAAGGAGGATGGAGGGATATATCTAAGTCCTCGGCCTTGGTGGAAATACTTAAGAAAGGATGGAAGGAAAGAGAAGCAATTAATAGAAGGCCGTGTGCTTTGACTCCGGATTCAAGGTTTCACCTTCAACATGGGGAGTAATGGGCCTTCACTAAGGGCTGAATCTTAGGGCTACAAAAATGGTCCTAGCACACAAATCAATGGTGGTCATGGGGAAGGGGAAGACGCGGGACACTGAAGCCAGTGAGATGAAACAGAACGTCCAGACACGGTGGTCCATGGACGCCAGTGCAGCCCAGACTTCTTGCTCTTCTGAAAGGATTAGTGCAGACGGGAGTGGACTCGACACATCATCTGTCACATCACGCCTTTGATTGACGATGAGCCTGACATTGGCAGCCATTCTTCTCTCCACAAGAATCCTTTCAGGCCTAAGTCCCACTCACGGTTTATAAGTGGTGTTGGGTCTGACCTTCGTGCTGAACAGACTCACCTCTTTCATTGTAACCCGACATTGCTGACCCCAGGAGAGTTCCAAATCTTCATTATGCTGTCTACCACTTTCTCTATTTCTCCCTGATTTGTTTTAATGGAAAATAGAATAATTATTAGTTTCTGAAGAAAAAACAAATTGTGACAAGGTCAAACACAGGGTCCTGGAGCCCTAATTGGGAGCCTCATTAACAGCATTAAAACCCCATTAATAGCATTGGCCAACTGATGGCAGGCACGATGCTTCCCCGGAGGCAAATCTACCCATCAGCCTCATCTTGCCCTCAGTATTGATTCCATCCCTTAACAACCTCACGGTGATGTCTGGCTGCATTCTCTGACCTCCAGGGTGATGGAGAAGTTCCCACAACTTCTGCAAAGGCCCCGTCTCTTCTTTTTGTTGGAAGGGTACCTCCACACTTTTCTTGTGCAAATAAGCAGCTGCCATAACTCTCCAACAGTGTTAACAAGCGGCATCCATTGCAATAAACGCTATTGATTCAATTACTCTAAGACATCTGGTGACATCTGCCGACATGACTGTTCCAGTATTCAGCCAACAGGTATGAACTTAATAACACCGCATCGAGGAGGGCAGGAAGTTTCATCCCCAGGGAACACATTCTGTCCGTGCCTTCCCATAGGTGCATAGTGACAGAGATATTATCTAGTTTACAAAGCAACCCACTTGAGGTCACAGTATCCTTTGAAAATAACATGTGAGTGAATTAAGAAAACAAGGTATAGATGTACAGTGAGTTTCAGTTATAAAAAAAGAATGAGGTTATGTCATTTGTAAGAAAGTGGCTGCAATTGGAGGTTATTTTGTTAAAACCAGAAAAAAATATATTTCTTTCTCCTGCTTAAACACACACACATAGGCACATATACATACACACACAGGTACATATATGCACGCACACACACAGGTACACATACACACACAGTTACATATATACACATACATCTTTAGGGGTTTTATTGCTGTGATAAACACCATGACTAAAACCAACTTGGGGAGGAAAGGGTTTACTTCCCCTTGTGGATTCTAGTCCATTGTTAAGATCAAGGCAGGAACCTGGAGCAGAGATAATGGAGGAACGATGCTTACTGGCTTGTGTTTTGTAGCTTGCTCTGGTAGTTTGAAGGAAAATGGTCTCCAAAGGGAGTGGCACTATTAGGAGATGTGACTTTGTTGGAGGAAGTGTGTCACTGTGTGTGGGGGGGGTGGCGGAGGCAGACTTAAGGTCTCTTTTGTTCAAGTTTCCATCAGTGTGGCTTTCAGTTGACTTCCTGTTCCCTGCAAGATGTAGCACTCTCAGCTCCAGCACCACATCTGCCTGCACACCGCCATAGTCCTTGTCATGACGATAATGGACTGAACCCTTGAAACTCCAAGAGAGCCAGCCCAGTTGAATGTTTTCTTACAAGAGTTGCCATGGTCATGGTGTCTCATCACAGCAATAGAAACCCTAAGTAAGACATGTGCTCATCCTGCTTTCTCCTAGCATCCAGGGCCACTTGCCAGGGATGAGCTAGGGCCTCTCACGTCAATCATCAATCAAGAAACTGCACCACAGGCTTGCCTACAGGCCAATCTGGTGGGGTCATTTTCTCAATAGAGGTCCCCTCTTCCTAAACACTATCGTGTGTGTCAAGTTGATAAAACACTAACTGGGACAATAGATATGACATAAAGTTAAAGGAGGATTGTGGGGAAAATGGATCTAAAGAGAGATAAGGAAGAAAACAATGAAGGTAATAAAGGAAGATAATCATCCCTTTCCCTCCTACATTCAGAGTCTATATTTTGTGTATGCATGAAAGACAGAAAGAGAAGGGGTGCAATTTGAAGACTGAGAGCAGGTAGGGAGGCATGTCAGGGAGGCAGTATGGCTTGGGAGTGAACGGCCATGCTTCCCTCATGTGTTTAAACACTTGGTCCCCATTGCAGGAGGCATTTTGGAGGCTTTGGAGCCTTGAGGAGTGCGGTCTGGCCGGAAGACATGAGTCCCTGTGGGAGGCAGGGTCATGACATTTACAGCCAGGCCCTGTTCCTTGTCCTTGTCCAGTTTCTTAGTCTGCTGCCGTGTGATAGTTGCTACGGCACAGCCCTGTCACCATGGAGCTGACAACTACCATGTGTGTCACAATCCTTAGCCATGAGCACAATAAGCTCTTCCTCCTTAAAAAGAAATGATTTATTTTGATTTGAAGTATATGGTTGTTTTGTCTGCATACACATCTGTGCACCATGTGCATGCATTATCCGTGGAAGCCAGAAGTAGGCATCAGATTCCCCTGGAACTGGAGTTGCAGATGCTTCTAAGCTGCCGTGCGGGTACTGGGATTTGAACCCAGGTCCTCTGGAAGGGCAGCCAGTGCTCTTAACCACGAAGTCATTTCGCCATCTCCCAATAATCCCTCCTTTTAAGTTGGTCCTTGTCAGGTATTTGCTCACAAAACAAGACAATCAGCTGACATAGGACAATGGGAGACAGTGGATATGAGCAAAATGTAATAATACATATGCATGAAAATAATAATAGCAATCAAAAATCTGATACATCACCACCATGCATGACTGAATGTTGCTGGACAGTGGCAGACACAGGCCACCTCCTGCGTCCTGATCAGACTCTTTCTGGATCAATATGGTGCCTTCTTCTGATAGGGGAGCTCAGCACAAAGGGAGGCGTTCAGTGCCTGAGCTGCAGTGGGCAAGGAAGAGACAGCAATGGCGGGGAGACCATGGCAGGAACTAGCAGGCAGATTTTAAATTTTCAGCATTTGAGGGTAGAGCCAAATAGACTGCCTCAGATGTAAAAACCGAATTCCTATGAGGCTACAGCTGGCCTTGCACAACCTTTCTCAGTCAGTCACAAAGGAATGCTTGCTGAGACAGCCTGTCTCCCAAGGGAGTCTGACCTGCCCGAGCAAATAATTCCAGGAGAGACCGCAGACCTGCACACAGCCCCTGAAGCTAACCAACTCCCTCATTCCCAAGCCCCTCACCCACCTCTTTAAAAAAATCCCAGATATCTTTCTCCCCACATCTTTCTCTCCCACCACCGTGTCGTGGAAGAGCAGCCATCTTTCCCTGATTGAAGTGAACAGGCTGATGGTCTTGAGGTTAAACTCTGCTCGCCTTCCGCCTTCTGTCACTTTCCTCTTCACCCCTGAATCTAACAGGACCCTTCTTCCTGTTAACTAAACAAGACGATGTGAGCTGAGACAGGGATCAAGAGCACAGTCAGATGTTGAAGCCAACTGTTGGAAATACTCCGTGTAAGGGGTGGGTGGCTCTTGAATTTCAAAGGGACTGGTTTGGGCTAGTCTTTGGCCCAACCTCTTACTCAGTTTTGAGCATCAGTGAAAGTCTGGACTTTCCCAAAACTATAGAAATGAATCATAATTAAAACATAGAGCATTTTAAAATGCTGAAGATTGTAGCAGGCTTTCTTGGACTGCCAGCCCCCAAATCATGACACAGAGACTAATTATTAATTATGATTGCTTGGCCTTAGTGTAGGCTTGTTTCTAGCTAGTTTCTTTTTTCAATTTAAATTCCCCCATTTCTGTTAATCTATGTTTCCCGACTTCCTCAATGTCTGTCTGGCCTCTATTTGTTGGCTGCCTGCTAGCTCCTCCCACCCCTCAGTTGGCTGGCTCCCCTTTTCTCTCTGACTATCCCTTCTCTGCCTTGATTATCCCTTCTCTGCCTAGCTATTGGCCATTCAGCTTTTTATTAGACCGATCAGGTGCCTTAGGCAGACAAGGTAAAACAGTGACACATCTTTACATAGTTACAATTGCACCATAAACAAAAAACAACACATCTTCACACTGTTAAAAAAAAACTCTACATGAATCAAAGATCTCAACATAAAACCAACCACACTGAACCTCACAGAAGACAAAGTGGGAAGTACACTTGAATGTATTGGCAAAGGAGACCATTCCGTAAATATAACCCCAGTAGCACAGACACTGAGATAAACAATTAATAAACAAGATCTCTTGAAACTGAAAAGCTTCTGTAAAGCAAAGGGCACAGTTAACAAGACAAAATGACAGCCTACAGAATGGGAAAAGATCTTCACTAAC